>JAODAL010010001.1:0-107498 GCA_025379985.1 Phyllomedusa bahiana
GTGCTCAATACCATTGGACTAGTGTGTCACGGGTAATACTTGCATAGCAGGTTTGCTGTTCATGGGGCTGATTTGCCTCCTCTTGGATGGGATCACCCTGATGTTGGTATCTCTACTGTCTCATACAATGTGCCCAAAGTGGAGAGAATTTATCCCTTCAAACTCCACCCCAGGCCAATCAAAACGATCGCCTTCCAATTACCACACTCTAGGCAATACATTCAAATGACTACTTACCACTCATAGTGCAGCCTCCGCTGTTGGCGTTCACTCTCCAAGACTGCGCATGCGCGAGTGTTCCCAGAAGCACACACCCCTCTCGACAGCTATCGCGCATGTCCGGGAACTACAAAGAAGCTTCCTAACCATTTGCTAGGAAACCAACAGGCTAAATAGTTTAGTAGAAATATTAGAGATCTTAGTTAAATGAGTTTGAATATGCTTTATTAGAATTAACATTCTTTATGTATAAATCAGATTTTAAAAACAAATACCACAAAACATCATAGTAGAAGCCCAGTTTAGGAATATATATTCGTATTATACAATACTCCTCCTTCAAAGTTAATGTTGGCTTGAAACTGCATTTGGAATTTATATGAAGATTACAATACCTTAACCCTGTTAAGCAACAATGAATATAGACCCATTTTAAACTGATTGTTGGAGTAGTAAGGATTGAATAACGATCATCAATATAACAGCTTCATGTTCTGGGAAACAGCTCAGCCTCTAATGCTCGGAAAAATAACACCCATGTATAATAAGCAGATGAAGGTTAATGAAAATCATCTTACCGTTAGTGAGAAACTACAATAATTCTAGAAAGCCCTAAAGCTAGAACCTTACTTGGGAAAATAAAATAATTTTAATCAAGGTGAGTATGAGTTCATTACATTCATTAAATGGGTTATAATTTGGTATATAAGCTCCAGTAACATTTATTTATATGACTGCTGCACTACTTGATGCTCTTGTATTAAAAATAAATCCTAACATACTTTATAAAGTACTTACTTGAGTACGAATACAGCTTTTTCTACAACTCAACACACAAGTGTCCAATTGGGTTGAGGTCGGAGGGGAGGGGGGACACAATCCAGGAACTCTACTTCATTGTCACTGAACCATTTCTTTGGGAATCTCGATGTAGGCTTTGGGTTGTTGTCCTGCTAGAACAGTGTTTCTCAACTCCAGTCCTCAGGACCCACCAGCAGGTCATGTTTTCGGGATCTCCCACAGAATGCACTGACAATGATAAACCCTTGCAGCTAATAAATACCTGTGAATCAAGGAAAGCCAAAAACATGCCCTTTTGGTGGGTCCTGCGGACTGGATTTGAGAAACACTGTGCAGAACAACATGTCTCCTTTTCCTAACCATAGTACCATTTACAAGTAACCACTCGTAGGATCAAATGACTCAGCATTGAGATCACCATTGACCGGTCAATCCAGTTTCCCTTCACCGAACATACAATTCTTCAATTTCTAAATATTTTTACCCCCCCTTTTCTCTTGTTCTTCCAAATAAATTTTGCACCCATAAAACCCACTCTATTGGCTTCATCTTATTGACAAAACCCCCCCAAATCCAATATTTTACTGTCCATTTTTCGTACTTCTTTTGAAAACTCAAGCCAAGTTTCTTCACCTTTTTCCCACCTTTCCAGACGGGTAAAATTTCATGCTGCATGGTGTTTGCAGGGACGTTTGTCCCCAGGTTCCCCCCCTTCACTGTCATTTTTTGCGCCCAAACTTATACCCTTTAATAGCCAAATTTGTTGACTCTAATTTTTGCCTGGAAACTACTTCTTGGCTTTTAAAGTGGATGGAAGACTTCATTTTTTATTCTTCCAGCTTCAAGCCCCCCCTTTGATGCAATTTGGCAATTTTCTGGGCCAAGATATCGTTATCGAACGGGATGATCTATTTAAAATTTTTCGGGGAAAATTTTCTTCAGGGCGCTCCTTGATTCCCAACCAGTCCCTTTTTTGTTTGGAAACAACTAACAAAAACTGAGCTTTTGGGGAAATTTTAGAACGGGTTGTTTTTTGTATATAAAGAGAAAAAAATTTGTTTACCACCAGGCAAACAGAAACAAGACAGACAAAAATCTGCAAAACTACCACATGTAAATAGTTGCAACCATTTATGTATGAGAATCAAGATGATTGCTATAAAATGATGGATCCTTTAAAAACGTTGGGAGGTGAGTTGAAGCCTGAAAGTCAAAAGTTTGAAACATTGTTACCTTTTTGCTTGTCAGGTAACCACCATAATGGCTCCCATATACTTTTTAGTGTTAAAAAGTGCAAATATGTTCTGTAATGCAGTGAGAGGGACACTGGAGGTACCACTATATGGTTAGACAGATATGGCATCCTTGAGCTTTAGAAAGCTGTATCACAAGACTTGTAGGCTTGGGTGTTACTACAGTAGTAACAGCCACAACAGCTGCTATGGGGCCAAGAAGTTGAATGGGCCCATTAAGGTGCAAAAAAAATGTTAACCTTTTTTTTACGGAATAACAAGTTGAAGGCTTTCTGCCATTTACCACTACAATGTGTTTTTTTATGATATATGGAACTTCTATTTATACAGCTAAATTATTGCTACTCGTAGTGTTTCATTTGCATGCTGTTAGATATTTCAGTGTTTAAATGAAGGTCTTTATTATTAAGAAAAAGGTAATCAAAAGCGACAGGGCCCTGTGTGAGAAAATAATTACCCTCTAAACATAATAACTGCTTTGGCCACCTTTAGCAGCAACAACTGCAATCAACATAAAGCCAATAAATCTTTTCATGCCTTTTAAGGGAAATTTGGCCCCTTTAATTTTGAATTTACCCCCATTGGGAATTTTTCCCAAACATGAACCCTTTTTTTTTAAGTCAATACCGCATCCGATGGGATTAGGCAGGGCTTGACGCCGCTCCAAAGTCATAATTTTTGTTTTTTTAAGACATTTTAAGTAGTTGCTGTGGTTTTTTACAGCAAATGCAGGTTTCCATTATCAAAGCAAGCTCCAGGTCCCAACACAAAAAAGTCACAACCATCACACTACCACCACCAATTTTTTTCTATTTGGGATAGTTCCTGTTCTGAAAGGCTGTGTTGCTTCTACACCAGATGTAATGAGACTCACACCTTCCAAAAACCTCAAATTTTCTCTCATCAGTCCACAGTATCTTCTCCCCAAAGGCTTGGGGACCATCAAGATGTTTTCTGGCAAAACTGAGACAAGTCTTTATGTTCTTTTTGCTCAACAGTGGTTTTTGTCTTGGATCTCTGCCATGCAGGCCATTTTTGCAAAGTCTCTTTTTTACTGTGAGTCATGAACACTGACCTTAACTAAGGCAAGTGAGGTCAGTTCTCTGAATATTGTTGTGGGTTGTTTTATGACCTTTTGGGGTAATTTTGGATTGCTGGCCACTCCTGGGAAGGTTCACCACTGTTCCATGTTTTCTCCATTTTTAGATAATGGATCTCTTTGTGGTTCTCTTGAGTCCCAAAGCTTTAGAAATGACTTTATAACCTTTTCCAGACTGAAAGATCCCAAGATTTCAATGATTTTTTTTTCTCAGCTGGGTACTGGCAACATGAAACTTTAAATAGTACACAGCCCTGCATGGTGCACATTTATTTATAGACTTAAACTGGCATTATCTGTATGGTGAGAGTGATGTCTCATAGTAACCTGTTGACAGGAAAGGGTTAACAGACACAGGGAGGGATTTAAATAATTACTCATACATGTGTAGGTTCCTTGGTGTCTTGTTGATACAGAAATGAGCCTTAATGTGAGCTAACTTGATGAAGCTTATTTTTCACTGTCAGAAACTGAAGGTCTGGAGCACAAAATAAGAACATATAAAAATACATTACACAGTGAATATAGAAAATTATGTAGGACAACTATTAATGTTTTCATTTTTTACTGAAGTTTTCCTCTAAAATGTCATAATTTGACACCTAAAATGTTTAAAAGCATTGCCCAGTTCTTATTTTTTTCAGAAATTAGGATGATGTTGCTGTAATACAATAATAATAATAATAATAATAATAATAATAATAATAATAATAAAAAATCTGTACTCATCTTTGCCCTGAACTCTCTTTCGGCACTGCTGCTGTCATCTGTGGCTTTCCATTTTCTGTTTGCTTCATGCTCCCGGCAATCGGAACATCATTCGCCGCAGCCTCTCATTGACTGCAGCAGTAACTTTTTGACATCACCGTTCAAAAGTGAACATTCTGTTTGGTTATCTCAGGCATTGGTATATAAGTGCTGCAGCAAATCAGTGGCTACATTGATGAAGATCTGACCACTGAGAGAAGGAAGTAAACATAAGAGAGAGACAGCGGACAATGGCAGTGCTGGAATGGAGGTAAGAACAAAGGTGGCTATGAGTTTTTTATTTTGTTCCAACAGCATCATCTTAAGCCCTTAATGACATATGATGTATGAGTACATCATAGTGCCAGTAAGGGGCTTTTTAGCGGAATCACGCTGCAGCAAACTGTTACAGCGCTGGAGGGCACTGGCACCATCCCACGCTATTCAACCCCTGAGACGCCGTGGGAAAGTTGACCATGGCATCTAGATCAATGAGAAACAGTGCCGCGCACTGTTTCTCACTTCGTTCGGCCTGCTCACTGCGAAATCGTGGGGCACAGATCACTTAACATGGCAGTTGGAAGCCATATAACAGCTTCCATCACTGCCATGTTTTTGATGTTGCTACTTCCGGCCCCTGACAGGAATTAGTAAAATCGCCATATTTTTACACCCAAAATTTACACATATTTGATAACGCCATGTCCGATATATTAAAATATAACATCCAGTACAGTGAACAACGTAGAAGAAAAAAATCCAAATGCCCAAATTGCATTTTTTTGGACATTTCACGTCCCCTAAAAATTGGAATACATTTAATCAAAAAAGTCACAAGTATTCCAAACTTATAACAATAAAAAGTACTCTTCAGCCTACAAAAAATGCACCCTCACTCAAATCCATAGATGTTAGTAGAAAAAAGTTATTGGTCATAGAAAATGGCGAAGAGGCACAAATTTCAAAAATAGAAAATTTTGGAATATTTTTATATTACCAAAACATAATGGAAACCGTACATGTTTAGTATTGGCAGATGCATATCAACCGGTAGAATACAGATAACACATCATTTCTACCGAAGATTGAATGCAGTAAAAGCAAAACACCCGCAAACATGGCGCAAGTTTTTTTTTTTACATTTTTCCCCACTAAGAATTTTTTTGCAGTTTCCCAGTATAACCTATATAACCTATGGTAATATGAATAACACCACTAGAAAGAACATCTTTTCCCACAACATAAAAGTCCTCATATGTCTATGTAGGTGGAAAACTAAATGAGATCTTTCAGTCTGGAAAAGGTTATAAAGTTATCTCTAAAGCTTTGGGACTCAAGAGAACCACAAAGAGATCCATTATCTACAAATGGAGAAAACATGGAACTGTGGTGAACCTTCCCAGGAGTGGCCAGTCATCCAAAAGTTCCCCAAAAGGTCATAAAACAACCCACAACAATATACAGAAAACTGGAGGCCTCAATTGCCTCAGTTAAGGTCAGTGTTCATTACTCCACCATAAGAAAGAGACTGTGCAAAAATGGCCTGCATGACAGAGCTCCAAGATGAAAACCACTGCTGAGCAAAAAGAACATAAAGGCTTCTCAGTTTTGCCAGAAAACATCTTGATGAACCCAAGACTTTGGGGAGAAGATACTGTGGACTAATGAGAGAAAATTTGAGTTTTTTGAAAGGTGTAAGTCCCATTACATCTGGTGTAGAAACAGCACAGCGTTTCAGAACAGGAACATCATGCCAGCAGTAAAACATGGTGGTGGTAGTGTAATGGTCTTGGGCTGTTTTGCTGCTTCAGGACCTGGAAGACTTGCTGTGATAAATGGAACCATAAATTCTGCTGTCTATCAAGAAATCCTGAAGGAGAATGTCAGGCCATCTGTTCATGACCTCAAGCTGACGTGCACTTGGGTTATGAAGTGCACTTCATGCCATTTTAAACTGATTGTTGAAGTAGTAAAGACTAAATAATGATCATCAATATAATAGCTTCATGTTCTAGCACAAGTATGTTTTTTTTTTCACATTTTGCCGAACTTAGAATTTTTTTTGCGGTTTCACGGTATATTCTATGGTAATATGAATAACGCAATTAGAAAGTACATCTTGTCCCGCAACATAAAAGCCCTCATATGTCTATGTAGGTGGAAAAATAAAAAAAGTTTTGGCTCTGGGAAGGCAAGGAGGAAAAAACAAGCGTAAAAAATAAAATACGCCGTTAAGGGTTTAGAAGTGTTAAAAAAATAAAAACGTATTAACTCTTTTAACAGTGTAGTGTAAACAAAGGTACATTACTAAGAAGTTAATTCCATTATCATGATGACTATGCAAACTTGTGGGAACTATAATGTGATTTGTAGAGTTTTGTTTTTGCTGTTAATGTGTTAAAGGAGTTGTCTCCCTACAGAGTTTCATAGGCTTCATGAATGAAATACTCTGTCACTTCCTGGATCATACTGACTAATTTGCATACAGCTCCATGCTTGTATTCAATGCTGTGCTTTCAGTTGCTAATTAGATCATATTAGCTCAGAAGCTTCTCAAACTGCATGCAGAAGGCTTTATCTGATCCCTCAAACAAAAGCCCTAATTACAGTTCTGTTTATTTTACATAAATCAAGCTTTTTACTGCCCAGCAGCACAGAAGCTGCTGCAACCTGTGTGATGTCACTCACTGCTATCACATAGAACAAACAGCAGGGGGAGAATTGTTTACAGGTCGGTTACTGAGGGAACTTAAATAGCCAGGGAGGTCATAAATTCACTTGTATCTCCTTAGGTAAAACAGATGAACTAAGCAATATATTTGGAAAATGTATTTATTTTGTGTTCCCTACAATTTGAAAGCTATTCTTTGTAGCGAGACAACCCCTTTAATGGTCCTCTCATGATGAGTCTGCAGCATTGTATTTGCAGTAAATGCAAAGTCATTGGGAAAGATTTATCAATAATGTCTAACTATTAGACAGTTCTTAGTTAGACTAGACAGTCTTACAATTCACCACATAGTGTTGATAAATCTGGCGCAGGTTAAAACTGTCTAACTTTTTACAATCTTTAAGTTGGCTTACTTTATACCATTAACTACGTCCAAATTTGGGCGCAGGGGAAGTCACGCCCTCTTTTCTATGAAGTCACACCCTTTATTGAAGCCACACACCTTCTGTCAGGTGAGGCAAGAAGTGTCTGGGTACTGTCTAAAACACGTAGTAAATGTGGTATAAGGCATGTATGAGTATGGGTGGACTGGTTGATTTCAGGCCACCATGACGTATCCATCTATCATTCCTATGCTCTTCTCTACTCCTTGTGGTGGTTGCAGTAACTGAAGTAGATTCTTAAAATAATATGTTGATTAACCCCTTAACGACCTTGGGCGTATCAGTATGTCCCAGGGCCGCTAAAGGGCTTTGCAGGGGGATACCTCCGCGACCCCCCCGCACAGCCGGCGGGTGGTAGCGGCAAATCGCTGCTAACACCCGGCAGTAACAGCGCCGGTGGGGGGCTCCGCCCGCTGGTGCTGTTTTACCCATCAGGCGCCGCGGCCAAGATGGCCGCGGCGTCTGAATTAATGCCGATCGGTGCCGCGCACTGATCGGTGCGGTGATCGGCATAAGCGCAGCTATGCTGCGCCGATCCGATCACCGGGCATTGTGGTGGGGAGCCTTGGGAAGGCTCCCGTCACTTACCCTGGCCGGTTTGCCCCACTTCCGTCCGCAGACAGGAAGTGGGGAAACCGCCATCTTTGTACAACCTAATGCATTGCATAGGCAATGCATTAGGTTGTATTAACAATCGCGCCACCTAGTGGTCAAGTACCACAGGTGGCCTCAATGTTACAGTAAAAAAATAAATAAATAAAGTTTTAAAGTACAAAAAAAAAGTATTAAAAGTTCAAATCACCCCCCTTTCCCCATTTTACAAATAAAATCATTAAAATAATAAAAAAGTTACACATATTTGGTGTCGCCGCGTCCAAAAAAGTCCGATCTATAAAAATATAACATCATTTATCCCGTACGCTGAACACCGTAGAAGAAAAAGAATTCCAAACGCCAAAATTGCTTATTTTGCTCATTTTACGTCACTCGAAAAATGGAATAAAAATGATCAAAAAAGTCGCATGCATTCCAAACTGCTAGCGATAAAAAGTACACTTCAGCCCGCAAAAAATTCCCCCTCACTGACATCTGTAGGTGTTAGTACAAAAAAGTTATTGGTCGCACAAAATGGCGCCATGGCGCAAATTTCAAAAATAGAAAATGTTTGGAATTTTTTTACGGTACCAAAACATAACGGAAACCCTACATGTTTCATATTGCCGGATGCGTAACAACCTGAAGAATACAGATAACACATTATATTTACCGAAGATTGAACGCCGTAAAAGCAAAACTCCCGCAAACATGCCGAAAATACATTTTTTTCACAATTTGTCCCACTTGGAATTTTTTTCCGGTTTCCCAGTATATTCTATAGTATAGTGAATAACACCATTAGAAAGTACATCTTGTCCCGCAAAATAAAAGCCCTCATGTGTCTATGTAGGTGGAAAAATAAAGAAGTTATGGCTTTCAGAAGGCAAGGAGGGAATAACGAACGTGTCACCAAAAAAAAAAGCCTGGTCCTTAAGGGGTTAATACCAATAGGTCATTAATAGCTGCTTTTAGTTTTACCGAGTCTAAATCAGTCTAAATCAGTCTCAGTAAGAGGGAGCCTGCAGGTTCAATTTAATGCTACTAAATTTAATGGTATTCTATAATGTTGAGAATTATTTTAAAATCAGACATGTATTATGAAAAAAGGAATTTTAAAGTTTATTTTGCAGTAATATAATGTTATTCAGACAAATTCAAAACCTACGGAAGAAAAATGAAAATGAAACTTTTATAAAACGATATAAATTGTATGGCATTCTATAATGTTGAGAATTATTTTAAAATCAGACATGTATTACGATAAAAGGAATCTTATAGTTTATTTTGCAGTAATATAATGCTATTCAGAGAAATTCAAAACCTATGTAAAAATAAAAATGAAACTCTTATGAAGCTTGATATAACTGCTCTACAAATATCAACCTCAATTTATGTTGTGGAGGAAAAGAGATGTTAAGAAACTAGTATCTATTCTAATCTACTTTCAAACTCATCAGGAAGCTCCCAGGAATAACATTATTACTACAATTTATGCCAGGGAGGCATTTGACCATGCCAACTGGGACATGGTTTACAAAACTGCCTTAATAATAGGATTTAAAAGAAAAGTCTTACAAAAACTAAGCCAGATTTTGTCAAACAGTTCATGCAGAAAAATCTTTTTGTTAATGCAAACATGTTTTACAAAATAGGTTCCAATTCACATAGATGTATATGTGCTAAACAATTGATATTCAAAGTAATGGGTAAGAGGCAGTATATGGATTGAATGCAATAATTTTGTTATTAGAGATCAATTCCCAAAACTACAACTTTCAAATGATTCAGTCTATCGTTCTCCACTTTAGTTTTTATTTGAAACTGTAAAAAAAATCTTCATATTGTATACCAACGTAGAATCCGCATTCCATTATGATAAATAGTAATCCGTGATATACAAATAGATGGTTTAAGGTTTTTTTTAGCAGCAAAGATTTATAAATCCACAGCATACAATAAAAAATTGTGTCATCACTTATTGATCCAGTTTCCATGCAGAACATGCACAGAGACTAGACCACATACATAGACCATCATAAGTTTAGCCTCATTGAATAGGACTACCGTACTCTGTTGTAAAATCCACCAAACAAAATGGCAGAAATTTACTCAGTAAAACCTGTTGTGTGCAGGAGGCCTAAAATTATCAAAGTATATCTATATATTTTATTTTCAGAACATGTTATGTTCAAAAAATAGTTTTTAAGAGTTTCAACACATAAAGGCATAGTTCTATCAAATGAAAAAAAGAATTTAATATTTTTTACCATAGCAAAAAATCTGCTGTTGCGTTTACTTGTTATGCCTTTGGCAAGTTTGTTTTAAGTATTAACTGGTCAATAATAGCCAGTTAGTTAAAGCAAGTTGCCAAGAAATGAAAGTCCTGTGCTTCGATTCTATAACAAGAAAGTCTAAATCATAACTTTGTTATAGTGAAATATTTTCCAGATTTTAATGCTAAGAGCAATTCTACAAATGTTGAAGTAAAATGCCTATAGCTACTTAGCTTTCTGTCTGGTGGGATTAAATGGCCTAAAAAATTACTTGCACTACTGTGTAATCCTTTCTTAGAGCAGTTCAAACCCTTTGGAGAATCCTAAAGGCTGAATTATGGCTTGATTGTTTAAAGACCGTTATAACAAACTCTAGCAAATATAATTTTCAGCACTGTATACTATACTATATAATATTTTGGGCTATAACTTTTGATCTAATTATTTTATACACATGCATTCAAATGCTTCCATTGGGAAAATATGTGGTACCCGTAATATCACCTATTACCTGTGACTGGGAATGATAAATATAACAACGTAACAGTAGGAATTGACTACTTTTATTGTCTTTCTTTCAGTAAGGGTATGTTCACATGGCTGATTTGGATGCTTATTCAATGCAGAATCCACCTCAGGATCTGCATCCAATCTGACTGCAGTCCTCATCTCATTGTTTCCAATGTCGTTGTTCACGACGCTGATTTTTTTTTAACGTGGATTTATTTTCTACTTTGAAAATATTCAGCACTGACAGGCTATGTTCACATGGCTGATTTGGATGTTAATTCTGGCATGGATTTAGCACTGAATCTGCCTCATAATCAGTGTCCAATCTGACTTCAATCCACCTTACATTGTTTCTAATGTTCACAAAACACTGATTACGTTGCTGCTGATTTCCTTCCAATGCTGAATATTGACATGTTAAATCTTGAGGTGGATTCCGCGATGAATCCTCACTTCACTCTATAATACATAAGAGGCTGAAAATCTGCCTCTGAAAATAGGTGTTAAATCCACATCCAAAATCTGCGTGGATTCTACGCTGATTCAGTGCTGAATTTTTTATTACTGCAAATCAGCCATGTGAACGTACCCAAAAAGAACGGACATCAATTCTTGAAGCGGATTCTGTGCTGAAAATGCCTGTAGGAAACAATGAAGAGTCTAAAATTAGCGTCCAATCCACATCACACAAAAGTATTAACACGGATCTAATGTGAATCTGTGCCTAAAATCTGCTTAGCAGAATATTGTCTCAATAAGCCAAGTAAGGATTTGCATTTTCTAAAGAGAATGAGGACTTCAGAGGCAATTTTTACGCTTCCAGAAATCCACGCTTAAAAACTACTTTTGAAATCCTTGTCAGAAAACGCAAATCCTCATCTGAAATTTCAGATGAAGATTCAATGCTGATTCAAATCAGCCATGTGAACTACCCTAAGATTGCATCCACAAGGACAAAATATTCGTCAGTTTCTGAATCCTAAAATTGCGTTGTTTGATGAGTATTTTGACATTATTGTACACGAAAATGGAGGTTTTTCAACCCGGTTTTCCATTTTTGGCGCAGTCTTTGGAATGGATTTTGACACGGTTTTTGGATATTTTTTATGTTTTTTTGTCGGACAGTGTAGAGACCTATCTACACAGAGTGTGTTAGGTCTTGTTTTTCAGCCTCCCCATTGACTTTCATAGTAAAATTATTGAACATGTACTAAGTTTTGCAAAAACATTGGTTTTCATATCCAGTCTCAGAAAATCCGAATGGTGTAGACTGCATTAGAATTTTCTATTGAGGTCTATGGAGGTGGCTTTACAGTCGGTTTTTGACAGATTTCAAATACCAAATCTGTGTCAAAAAACCTTGCCGTATAGACGGACCCTAGTTGGATATGGACGAATTTCTCAAAATTTCGATTTGCCGAGTTCGCCAAATTTTCCGTCAAAATTAGTTTCGACCCGAATATATTTGCGATGAATCACGTTAAAAAACAACTATTTCCTAGCTGCAGAGAGCCTGTAGGGTGCTGTAAACACATTGTGCCATGCTCAAATATGCAGAGGGAGCTTGGTTTGGTCTTCATACAATGCTGTGTTGACTGCCGCCGCTCTTAAAATCGCTTCAATCTAAAATTCCCTGGGCACTTACGGGGGTAAAACTGACCAAAAAACTGAAGCGGGAATGCAACCTGATAAAGTCATGGCAGCGCCAGCTGGAAAAAAACAAGCTGAGGACTAAGATCCTACAATAGCGTCAAAGAACACAGTAGTGGGTTACTGGAGCCGGCACAGGTCTCAGCATAGTAAGGGGACATCACAGCAGAGGTCACTCCCTGAGGCCAGAGCTTTAAACCATCAGACAATATGACAGAACCTGTTCTGTTAAACTCTGAAACATGTAGAGGCCCCCGAATGAGTGGAGAAGGTGTCGGCAGTAATTTTGCGTTGACGTCTCTGATCATTTTGCCCTTCCTTTCATCCGTCAGTGTCCACTTTCAATCCTTCAATAATCCATCTAAAGCAGGAGTTGATCCAAAATAGAGATGACGAGTAAATGGGATTTTTGCATGTCTTCTGTGTTCTGTATCCACTTCTGCTTTTGACTAGACAATCCTGATAATTCCCATTCCTTCTGACAGGTGAAAAGAAGGGGAAAACTAAACATAGTGGCAACGTCATAGAGTGGTGAGGGTGGAAACCACAGGGTGTTCCAGTGAGAGAGCGGCCACTTGGCAGCAGCATGAGTAGGCCACAGAGTGGCACAGTGACAAATTCTGGAGGTGGAAGCAACATCAGGAGCCCACAAAATTGCACAACGACACAGTGTGGAGGTGACGGCATCAATAGCAGCAGCAGCATGAGGTCAGAGAGTGGCACAATGACAAATTCTGGAGGTGGCAAAAAACAGGAGTAGGCCACAGAGTGGCACAATGACAGAGTGTGGAGATGACAGCAGCAGCAACAGCATATGGTCAGAGAGTGGCACAATGACAAATTCTGGAAGTGGCACCAACAGGAGTGGGCCCCAGAGTGGCACAATGACAGAGTGTGGAGGTGACGGCAGCAGCAGCAGCATGAGGTCATAGAGTGGCAAAATGACACAGTGTGGAGGTGACGGCAGCAACAGCAGCAGCATGAGGTCACAGATTGGCACAATGACACAGTGTGGAGGTGACGGCAGCAGCATCAGCAGCAGCATGAGGTCATAGAGTGGCACAATGACACAGTGTGGAGGTGACGGCAGCAGCAGCAGCAACAGCAGCAGCATGAGGTCATAGAGTGGCACAATGACACAGTGTGGAGGTGACGGCAGCAACAGCAGCAGCATCAGCATGAGGTCAGAGAGGGGCACAATGACAGAGTGTGGAGGCGGATAGGAATACCAGTCCCTGGTAAAGATGGTGGGAGGCAGATGGAGCAACTGGCAGCAGATGTGTGGCATCAGGCGGTTGGCAGCATCAGAATATTGGCTGAGGCAGGTAATTAGAAACCAGACTCATTTCTCAAAGTTTTGGGGAGGCGTCATGGCTGATGTAATCTGACGCCTAAGGTATTGGTGTGTGGAAATCCTGGCTGATCCCCGCCTGATTCATCTTGACAAAGGTCAATCTCTCCACATTTCGGGTGGACAAGTGGGTTCTCCTTGGGGTAACGATGGCCCCCGCTGCACTGAACACCCACTCTGATGCCACACTATTGGCCGGGCAGGACAGCGTCTCCAGCGCAAACTCGGCAAGTTGCGGTCACACATCAAGTTTGGCTGCCCAGTAGTCCAGCTGCTCTTCTACCTGGGGTGGCAGAGTGCTGTCCAAGTAGGCCACCACCTGCTGGTTTAGGGTCTGCTCCAGGTCCTGCTGCTGAGTACTCTCCTCACTAGGCGGGTGAAGGAAGCTGCTCATTAACGACTCCAGACTTAGGCTGCTGCTGATGGAGCCGCTACTGCTCCTATCCCCCACCTCCCAAATAGCAGCCGTGGCAGTGGTACTTGAGTGATGAGTAACCCCCCCTGGTCAGACCTGACAGAGGATGGACGATGCCGCACATAGACAGCGGCAAATTGACTACACAGGATTTCTCTATAGTACGCCATTTTCTCCTCCCTCTCGGCAGCTGGGAAAAAGGCTCCCATTTTGGACCGGTAGCAAGGGTCCAATATGGTGGAGGGCTAGAAGTCATCCCTCTGCCGGATGGTGACTATTCGGCTGTCACTAGCCAGGCAAATCAGCATGCTGCGGGTCATCTGCGCAAGTGACTCTCAGGGACTCCCTGCCTCCATCTCCACTGTATACTGCCACGGTGCTTCTGGGTCATCGGCCTTGTCTTCCTCATCTCCTGCTCCTCCCCTCCTGTCACCTGGGTAGAAAAACCTCTAATTTCACCAGACAATGCTTGTGCTCCAATGTCCTCCTCCTCCTCCAGTTCAGCCCCCACCTGACTCATGTGGCCGCGAGATGTAATCGCCACATCTACAGTCCCCTTTCCAGACAGATTTTGCAACATCATCCAGGACATGAAGCAGTGGAATGACGTTATTCATCCCGTAGTTGGCGCGGAGAAAGCCACATATCGTTTTCTTGCTGCATGATGCGGAGCAGTTCCTCCCCTGTGTGACTTTGTTTGCCGAGGCAAACCAGATGTAGAACTGCGTGACACCGCTGTGCCCTGCACATGTGGTATGATGGAGCAGCACTTGTGGCAGCTGAGGTGGTGGTGGAGGAGGAGGCGGAAATTGGTGCAAGAGCAGCAGTTTGAC
Source organism: Phyllomedusa bahiana (assembly GCA_025379985.1). Lineage (NCBI taxonomy): Eukaryota > Metazoa > Chordata > Amphibia > Anura > Hylidae > Phyllomedusa > Phyllomedusa bahiana. The sequence goes on from JAODAL010010001.1 coordinate 14,863, forward strand.
AACGTGGAGGAGAAAGCGGCGTCTCCTGTCAAGTTGGTGGTGTGGCTGGGCAGGAAGCACATTCACCCAGTGGGCCATAAAGGACATGTACTTTCCCTGACCGTAGTTACAGCTCCACACGTCCGTGCTGCCGTGCACCTTGTAAGAAACCGATAGGATCAAGGGCTGGCCAACCTTCTGCTCTACATATGTGTGAAAGCTAGTACTGCCTTTTTGGAAAAGAAATTACGGCTTGGAACTCTTCATCTCGGCTCGGCACAAGCCATTAGTTCTCTGAACGTTGCATAGTCCACCACTTGGAAAGAGAGGGACTACAGTACCAACAACTTGGACAGGAGCACGGTCAGCTTCTGCAACTTAGGATGGTTGGATGCATAATGTTGTCTCTTGGCAATCGCCTCGTTGAACGACTACTGGCACCATGAGTGGCGAGGAGCATCTGGACCGGGAGATGATGGCAAAGACAAACAGCTCCCTTCAGCAGAGGTGGTGGAGCCTTGACTGGCTTAAATGGCATGCGTGCCACTGGGCACTGCTGCTGCTGTTACTGCGGCAGCAGGATGGACCACCACATCTGAGACACGTTTCTCCCAGGCCACTGGATGGTGACGCTGCATGTGATGATGCAGGGCCGTGGTGCCAACATTAGCTCCCTGGCCACGCTTCACTTTCTGCCCACAAATTCTACATATACACATGTTCGGCTCCTCTGGTGTCTTAGCAAAAAACTACCACACCGCCCAGTATGTGATTTTACCACCAACGTTCCACACTGAGTGACTACTAAAAGCGCTACCTCGCTGAGCCCCTGTGCCGCTACTTTCTTGGACCTGTGAAGTGGATTTTCTACCCCATGGTCGTTTGGCTCCTGACCTCGCACTGCTGCCACCCTGCTGACTCTCGGCCACACTACCGACTTGCTGGCTGTGCCACTGCCTGACGCGCAAGTTGCCACCCTCTTCTCCTGACAATGATGTTGAAGCCCTTGCTTAACCGGCTCCCAAATGCGATTGGCCACATCGTCATCGATTTGTGTTTGCCCGTCACTGCTATTCTTCTCAACGGTCTCAGTATACAGAGCCTGACTGCTTGCAACATGACCTCCCGTGCCACTCTCCAGATCACTAGTTTCCCACCTACTGCAAGAAGCAGCGGATGTCTGCCCCATCTCTTCGCTGCCAAGTAGCTGCTGACTGTCCTCAGAGTTCGTCCTCGCTGTATAGTGGCGGTGAGCCCAGACCACATAGTAGATCTCTGGCTGAGGGAACCGAACAGGACAGAGGCGGGTTGATGACAGGGGAGGGCAATGCCAACTAAGAGTTGTGTCTGACGTTCCCAACGACTCTTGCCTGGGGTTGTCAGATGTCATCTGATGGAAGTGGATGACCTAGTCAACCAATCAACAACCCTTGGGTTGGTGGTCAACACACGGCCACTAGATGACACCGGCAGTTCTGGCCTCACTGAGTCACCCCTGCTGCGATGTCCCCTTACTTTGATGCAACCTGTGCCTGCTCCAGGAATGTTTGTGCCACTGCCACTCGCATGTGAAGAGCCTGCCACCTCTCTGTCTGACATACTGTCTAATCAAAAATTTACAGACTCTGTTTAATGAAGATGTCTGTATATGATAAATACACACCCTGTATTTCACTCCAAGTACAACACTAACAGGATGGAGGATTCCCAGAATCTGAATTTCTCTAATAATACAACAGGAGAAATTTAAATAATGGCGGACAAAAAAGCGGTCTGTATTTCAATCCCAATACAACAGTAACACAGGATTGAGTGGATTACTTGAATCTGAAATTCCCTAATACAGCAGGAGAAATTTAATTAATAGCGGACAAAAAAGCAGTCTGTATTTCAATCCCAATACAACAGTAACAAAGGATTGAGTGGATTACTTGAATCTGAAATTCCCTAATAATACAGCAGGAGAAATGTAATTAATAGAGGACAAAAAAGCGGTCTGTATTTCAATCCCAATACAACGGTCACACAGGATTGAGTGATCACTTGAATCTGAAATTCCCTAATAATACAGCAGGAGAAATTTAAATAATAGCGGACAAAAAAGCGGTCTGTATTTCAATCTCAATACAACGATCACACAGGGTTGAGTGGATTACTTGAATCTGAAATTCCCTAATAATACAGCAGGAGAAATTTAAATAATAGCGGACAAAAGCGGTCTGTATTTCAATCCCAATACAACACTATCAGGATTGAGTGGATTACTTGAATCTGAAATTACCTAACAATACTCGTGCCATGTTTGCGGGAGTTTTGTTTTTGCGGCGTTCAATCTTCAGTAAACATGATGTATTATCTGTATTCTTGTGAAAGCTGTGTGATGCAGCGATAACCACCAAACGAGTATGGCATAAAACTCAATTCCTTTATTGATAAAGCAATTAAAATGCGAGCGTTCCCATAGGCATATTAAGTCCTCAAAACATAAGAAACGGCTGACGCGTTTCGGGTGTCTATTCACCCTTAATCATAGCATACTGATACAACTAACATGCCAGGCTTATATATCCTCCACAATAAAAACATTGGTTAATTACCTAGATGTCGTTATCTCCACATGTGGGAGTTCCAATCTTCCACGCCACCAATAGGGACAGCTGAAGGTAAAACATGTTGCTGAACGTGTGTATAGACATCATAACATCCGGTACTGGCGGAGACAAGGTCCGCCCCAATTGTACGGCAACTTCCGGGAACACATAAAAACGCAAGACAACACGTGATACCAGCATAGTGCAGTGCCGGACATGCGCATAAGCGTTATAAGGTCCCTAGAATGACAGCTTCCGGGAATGAATAAAAAAAAAAAAACATCGCTGTGAGCGCAATACAAAACTAGACATATTTGGATACCCGGAATATATAAAAGTTAATCCCAAAAAATGATGAATATGTTATGGATATACTCAATAGTGCTATGGAGTCCGGAATGGAAAAAATATAAGAGTAACCTATGAGCAATACTGGAAATACCATGTGATTTCAAGCCCACAAGAAAGCGCTATGACAATCCGAAAATTTACTGTTAATAATTCACAGGCAAGTGTAAGACATAATAAATTGAACTGTAATTTAAACCGGAATAATTTATGGCAACATGTTTTATGAAAGGGAACTCCCAATGCTGATCGCGACAAATAGGAATACAAAAATTCTCCCTGAGAAATAACTGAAAATAATAATAAGCATGAATTATAAATATAGATATAAATATAGATATGAATTTTGCTGCACTCCTATGATATACTGTAGCAAAATAATCTGCAACATATAAATATATTCCGACTACATCATGACATCAAAAAAAAAAAAAAAAAAAAAAAAAAAAATAGAAACCAAGAAAAACAAGAGAGAGAAAAAAAAGAAAAAAAAAAAGGGGGAAAAAAAAATATAAAGTAAAGCAAAGAATGAAAGAAAAAAGAAATAAACAGAGTTGGCATGTGTGAAAATATCCCACACGGATAATCTGTGTTATATGTTATGAAGAATACCTTTTAATAATGAAACATCAGTTCCCTCCGTAGATTCAGACCCTGGGGCACTGATGTATTCAAAGTAAAAATCCAGAAGGCTTCTCTGTCATGTAGGATCCGCTTAATATAACCACCCCGTGTCGGTTGTAGAACCTTCTCTATACCAATGATCTGGAGCCCCCTAGAATCGGAATTATGTACTTCTCTGAAATGATTAGATAAATTAGATCTGTTTCTAGTTGATACGTTTGATATGTCATTTAAGTGCTCCAAGAAGCACACTTTGATTTTTCTAGATGTACTTCCGACATACTGCAGATTACACTTTGTACACTGAGCTAGATACACTATATGATTAGAATTGCAATTAATGAAGCTCTTGATATTGTAACTCTTACTGTTTTGATTGTCTGTAAATGTTTTAGTGGTACAAACATAACCGCATGTACGGCAGGGATGTCCCCCACATCTGTAAAAACCTTTTTGCGCAAGCCATGTACGTTGAGGTCTGCGAGTCACTATTAGATTTGGAGATACTAAGTTACCAAGCGTGCATGCTTTTCTGGACACACCGACAACCATCAGATAAAACCTGCTCCAATATTGGATCCTCCATTAATATTGGCAAGTATTTTAAACAAATCTTCTTAATATTGGAAAATTGAGGGGTATGATCCAACACCAGAAACTGGTCTCCGATTTTTGTCAGGTCTATCATTCCATTTCTGATTTTTGTTTAAATCACCTCTTGGTTTGTTCTGATATATTAGGGAATTCCGATCTTTAGAGTCTGCCAGGTTGCGCGCTCGGGTTAACATCCATTTCGGGTATCCCCGCCGGGATACTCTGTCCTGGATCTGTTTACATTCAGATTGAAAATCATCATCCCTACTACAGTTTCTCCTGGACCTGATCATTTCCCCAACAGGTATAGCCTTATGAACGTGTTTTGGGGTGGAAACTTTTGGAATGGAGGATAGTGTTCCCTGCTGTATCCTTGCGATGAGTCCTAGTCTCAATACAGGATCCTGGTTTCCCAGTTAGGGTCAGGTCCAAAAACTGGATCACCTCGGAATTCAAAGTGTGGGTAAACCGAAGATTGAAAACATTGTTATTAATGAAAACAAAAACAAAGGTATGGTAGATACATCGCCCCTCCAGATAAACAGGAGGTCATCGATGTATCTGCCATACCAAAAAATCGACTCCACCACGGGGTTCTCAGGGGCATAAATGTATAAATGTTCCCACCATGCCATGACCAAATTGGCCAGGGATGGTGAGAACTTTGCCACCATTGAAACCCCCCTAATTTGGAGGTAAATGACCTGATTAAAAGAAAAAAAAATTATGAGTCATCAGAAATTCTGCTACCATGATAACAAATTCAGAAAATTCTTGTGTGTAATCAGTGATTATCTGTATTCTACAGATTGATCCGCATCCACGAATACCAAACATGTAGGGTTTCCATTATGTTTTGTTGGCATACAAAATTCCAAACATTTTCTACATTTGAAATTTGCGCCGTGGCGCTGTTTTGTGCGACCAATAACTTTTTTGTACTAACAACTACAGATGTCAGTGAGGGTGCATTTTTTTGTGGGATGAAATGTACTTTTTGTTGCTAGCAGTTTGGAGTGCATGCGACTTTTTTGATCACTTATATTCAACTTTTTATAGAACATGAAATGACCAAAAAACCTTAATTTTGCCGTTTGGAATTATTTTTATTCCACGGTGTTCAGCGTACGGGATAAATGATGATACATTTTAATAGATCGGAATTTTTCAGATGCGGCGATAACAAATATGTGTAACTTTTTTATTATTTAATTTTTTTATTTCTAAATTGGCGAAAGGTGGGTGATTTGAATTTTTAATACTTTTTAAATTTTTTTTATACTTTAAAACTTTACTTTTTTTTTTACTTTAACATTGAGTGCCCCTTGGGCGCTTCACCACAATGCATTGGGCTGTACCAAGATGGCGTTTTCCCCACTTCCTGTCTGGGGCCGGAAGTGGGGCAAACAAGAACATGGCAATGATGGGAGCCTTCACAGGGCTCCCAACTGCCATGTTAGCCCATCGGGACACAGCGATCTCATCGCTGATGTCCCAATCGGAGTGAAGAATGGTCCACGGCACAGTTTTTCATTCATTTAGATGCTGCAGCTTTCTTTGCCGTGGCGTCTAAAGAGTTAAAAAGTGCGGGCGGGTGACGCCGCCCCCACACTGTGACCGTCGGTTGTTAGCTGCAATTAGCCGCTAACACCCAGCGGATGTGTAACAGGGTTGTGCTGCGATCCTGTTACACATCTCCTTAACACCACCATGACGTACCCATTCATCAAGGTGGGTTAAGGGGTTAAACAGTACATTTTCCGTCGGAAATCTGGCTGAAGAATGTACATGTTCTAAGGTTTTTGACACAGTTTTCGGATTTGAAATCTAACCTCAGAAAATCCAAGCTGTGTAGACTACAGCTTGGATTTTATATTCAGGTCAATAGGGATGGATTTACAGTCGTATTTTGATGGTTTTCAAAACCGCAAATCATGTCAAAATCCGACTGAAAACCCATGCCATATAGATATTCCCTAACACTGGGGTTTTTATTGCCTCCTACTGGGAATGGGATTTTGTCCTGCCATTAAGCTGTGGTCAACACACGGCCACTAGAGGACACCGGCAGTTCTGGCCTCACTGAGTCACCTCTGCTGCGACGTCCCCTTACTGTGATGCGACCTGTGCCTGCTCCAGGAATGTTTTTGCCACTGCCACTCGAATGTGAAGAGCCTGCCACCTCTCTGTCTGACATACTGTCTAATCAAAAATTTACAGACTCTGTTTAATGAAGATGTCTGTATATGATAAATACACACCCTGTATTTCACGGCAAGTACAACACTAACAGGATGGAGGATTCCCAGAATCTGAATTTCCCTAATAATACAGCAGGAGAAATTTAAATAATAGCGGACAAAAAAGCGGTCTGTATTTCAATCCCAGTACAACGGTCACACAGGATTGAGTGGATTACTTGAATCTGAAATTCCCTAATAATACAGCAGGAGAAATGTAATTAATAGCGGACAAAAAAGCGGTCTGTATTTCAATCGCCATACAACGGTCACACAGGATTGAGTGGATCACTTGAATCTGAAATTCCCTAATACAACAGGAGAAATTTAAATAATAGCGGACAAAAAGCGGTCTGTATTTCAATCCCAATACAACACTATCAGGATTGAGGGGATTACTTGAATCTGAAATTCCCTAATAATACAGCAGGAGAAATTTAAATAATAGCGGACAAAAAAGCGGTCTGTATTTCAATCCCAATACAACGGTCACACAGGATTGAGTGGATTACTTGAATTTAAAATTCCCTAATAATACAGCAGGAGAAATTTAAATAATAGCGGACAAAAAAGTGGTCTGTATTTCAATCCCAATACAACGGTCACACAGGATTGAGTGGATTACTTGAATCTGAAATTCCCTAATAATACAGCAAGTGAGATTGCAATGTATATGGGGCAGAATTACACCCACCCTGGACATCCTGGGAGAAGACCCCACAAACTAAACAAAATTATAACGCTGGTGGCATTAAATTTAGGCAACTGATCCCCAGTCTCTGATAAAAGCAGCTTCTTTCAATGAGAAAGTAACAGACATATAGTGGTCTTTTTCCCCCTCCACACTAGCTGAATAAAGATGTATAATGAGATCTGTGTAGCAGCAGATACAGATCACTGAGTGAGCAAGTAACAGACTTGTAATGTTTTTTTTCCCCCCTCCCCAATCGCTAATTAAAGCTGTATAATGAGAGTTGTGTAAGAGCTGGCTCAGCAGCACAGACGCTATGCCAGGACACAATGAGAGGAATGTGGAAGCGCAGGTTTCGTCCGGACGTATACAGTGCTGTGACATCACAGAATCTCTGATTGGCTTCATGTCTGCACATGTCATTGAGGGTCATCTTTTCTTCCTCCCAGAGTTCACTACCCCGTGTAACACCATGTGCTTGCGGCCATTTTAGCAATTAAAAACACGCTTCGTTCCCGCGAATCCCCCTAATCTTCGGCTTTGTGCAGAACCGAAGTTTTCCTGAAATTCTAAATGAATTCCACTTCGTTAGAATCGATTCACCCATCTTTAACCCTAATGGCACGAAAAAATGTTCAAGAGTTTAAGAATAATTTATAAATGCTTTAAAATGGTCATTGAATAATATTTAATTTTTCCACATCTTGAAGAGGTTGTTCAACTTCCAACAGAAAAGAAAAAAATGAGTTCCCAACTGCATGAAATAACAAAAAAAGTTCTCATCTTTGTACTCTTGGCCATGCCAGCATTGAAGCTCCAGTGGTGTCTCTGGTCTCTGTTTACTTCCAGTACTTCTGAATGGCTACAGTAGCCACGTTCCATTGACATCACAATTCATGTACTGTTCACTTTTTGAGTAGTGATGTCAATGACACAGCACTGGCGCCAATAACTGGCTTCAGCACTTCTGTGTCATTCACAGGGAACGAAAGTAAACAGACCAAAGATACCTCCAGAACTTCAATGCAAGAGTGTTGGTGAATATGAAGGCAAATCCCTTTTCTTGTTCACATCTATTTGTGACCTAGATTTATTTTTTTAGTTGAACAACCCCTTTAACCTAAAAATAAAATGCAAAAAACACAATTTCTTGATCCTTTAGTGCATTGGTCTGCAAAGTTCAACTCTTCAGCTTTTGGGAAACTACAACTCCCATATTATGTCCACTGATATTGATTATATTAATGCATGATGGTAGTTGTAGTTTCCCAACAGCTGGAGAGCCGCACTTTGCAGTCAAATGCTTTAGTGGATAACAGGACAAATTATAGTCTTGGAACATACAGATGTAGCAGATATGTGATATCATGGCACATATAGTTTTCTAAACCATTTCAGTGCTTTCAATTGCTTTTGTTCTGATCTAAGAACAGATAACACAGAAAGCAGTGATATTTCCAACAAGTTAAACTTTGCTACTTTTGTGCTCTGTAAGGGTATGTCTACAGAGCACAGGTCTCTGCTCGAAAAATCCGACTGTAACCTGTGCCCCATAGATAGCAATAAAAAAATCTGTGCCGTTAGTCTACATAGCACGGATTTTTTCTGGTCGGTTATGAAATCTGCTGGATTTTGGTGGATTTTCAAACCTGTCAGATCTTCTGCCAGCTTGCCGTCGCATTCCCATAGATTCAATGTACGGGGCCAGCGGCAAATCCAAATATCGACTGTGGTTTTTAGCGCAAACCCGCACCAAAAAGCGTGGTCCGGCGTTGTTAAAATGCACGCGGATTTTTTATGGAATTTTAACACTGCTTTGTTTACATAGCCTAACACCTACACAATGCTACTGTATCTGGCTTGAGAACAAGCAATTTTTTATTACACCCAATCTAACTTTTGAAAGTTTCTCTTTAGATTTTGTACTTGTGAAAAGTGGTCTTGTAGCCTATAATTGTCGATCATTGTTCAGCCTTTACTGTCTTACCTGATATGGAGAAAAAGAATTAAAATCTTATAGTAAGAAACTTTGTTTCCAAATGTAACACTACTGTACTTTGAAACATGGCAATACTCACAGCCCAATGGCAGGAAAAAAAACATATTCCTAGGAATAGGGGGAGGCAATTAAAGCCCCAGTGGTAAATAGGAGAAGCTACACAGGTGCAGAAAATTCCTCCCATACAAGGCTGTATCAGCATGACAATTGTAAAATACTGGATGGATTCTATAACAGATGGTTTTATGTTTTTTTTTTTTGCAGTTGTTAATCAGACATTAAACACTACGTTAACCCTTTAACACTTCCAAAGAAAAAAAAATATTACTCTTCATTTTTCTCCTCCTCACCTTCCAAAAGTCATAACTTTATTATTTTTCCACCTACATACACATATGAGGGCTTTTATTATGCAGGACAAGATGTACGTTCCAGTGGTGATATTCAGATAACCAAATAATATACTGGGAAACCGCAAAAAAAATCTAAGAGGGGCAAAATGTGAAAAAAAATGTACTCGCGACATGTTTGCAGGAGTTTTGTTTTTGCGGCGTTCAATCTTCAGTAAACATGATGTATTATCTGTATTCTAAAGGTCGATCCGCATCCGCCAATACCAAACATGTAGGGTTTTTAGTTATGTTTTGGTGGCGTACAAAATTCCAAACATTTTATACATTTGAAATTTGCGCCGCGTCGCTGTTTTGTGAAACCAATAATTTTTTGTACTAACAACTACAGATGTCAGTGATGGTGCTTTTTTTGTGGGCTGAAGTTTACTTTTTGTTGCTAGCAGTTTGGAGTGCATGCGACTTTTTTGATCACTTATTCCAATTTTTATAGAACATGAAATGACCAAAAAACCTCAATTTTGGCGTTTGGAATTATTTTTCTTCCACGGTGTTCAGCGTACGGGATAAATGATGTTACATTTTAATAGATCGGACTTTTTCAGATGCGGCGATACCAAATATGTGTAACTTTTTTAATTTTCTTATTTTTTTTATTTCTAAATTGGCGAAAGGTGGGTGATTTGAACTTTTAATACTTTTTAATTTTTTTTTATACTTTAAAACTTGACTTTTTTTTTACTTTAACATTGAGTGCCCCTAGGGCGCTTCACCACAATGCATTAGGCTGTACCAAGATGGTGTTTTCCCCACTTCCTGTCTGGGGCCGGAAGTGGGGCAAACGAGAACATGGCAATGATGGGAGCCTACACAGGGCTCCCAACTGCCATGTTAGCCCATCGGGACACAGTGATCTCATCGCTGATGTCCCAGTCGGAGTGAAGAATGGTCCGCGGCACAGTTTTTCATTCATTTAGATGCCGCAGCCTTCTTTGCCGTGGCGTCTAAAGAGTTAAAAAGTGTGGGTGGCTGACGCCGCCCCCGCACTGTGACCGTCGGTTGTTAGCTGCAATTAGCCGCTAACACCCAGCGGCTGTGTAACAGGGTTGTGCTGCGATCCTGTTACACATCTCCTTAACACCACCATGACGTACCCATTCGTCAAGGTGGGTTAAGGTGTTGAACAGTACATTTTCCGTCGGAAATCTGGCTGAAGAATGTACATGTTCTAAGGTTTTTGACACAGTTTTCGGATTTGAAATCTAACCTCAGAAAATCCAAGCTGTGTAGACTACAGCTTGGATTTTATATTGAGGTCAATAGGGATGGATTTACAGTCGTATTTTGATGGTTTTCAAAACCGCAATTCATGTCAAAATCCGACTGAAAACCCATGCCATATAGATATTCCCTAACACTGGGGTTTTTATTGCCTCCTACTGGGAATGGGATTTTGTCCTGCCATTAAGCTGTAAGTATGGCATTGTGTCTGTGTTTTAAGTAAATAATAATGTCCAATTATTCTGTTTTTTTTTTTCTTTGTAAATTGCTAGTGAGGTTAGTGTAAGGAAAATGAGGATCCTGGATGTAGGTTACGAGCTTGCGCATTTTGGTTAAAATATCAACTAATACCTCATGCTTGATATTTTTCCAGTATGCATTTTTGCCCTGTAACACTGGGGAGCAGGGGTTATCAGCATTTTGTGTCAGATACTTGGAATATGCTGGGCAATCCGCTATATCCAATAGTATGAGCGTTATCAATTAGTTGCACCAAACCATATTACTGACTCCGTATACAACCCTTAGCTATGCATGACTATAATACTAGCAATCACAACCCTCACAGATAGCAGGCGTGTGAGTCGTTGCTTATCAGTATTTTTGCACTTAAGCAATCTCCCCTGTATGGTAATGTGGGGCAGTTGCTCCTTCTCATGGATAGGTGTGTGAGGGATTGTTCATCAGTAATTTGAACCCGTGCAATGTCTTCCATGTAGCACAGGGGCTTTTATTGCCTCCTACTGTAAATGTTTGTTTTTATAGCCATGTAACTGTGAGTATGGCCATGTTTTTGTGATTTTAAGTTAATAGTGTCCCATTTTTTGTAATTTTTATTTTACTGCTGTACTGTGAAAAAAATCAGGGGCGTAACTACCGGGGTAGCAGACAAAGCAGCTGCCCCGGGGCCCATGCTCTTAGAAGGGCCTGGCGTCTGCTACCCCGATAGTTCCTCTCCTGTGCCCGCCGGCAGTGAACTTACTAGTTCACTGCCGGCGGATGCGGAGCCGCGGGGCCCGGCACTTTCTACCTCTGAATGCCCGGGCCCTCCGGCCCGAGCACTCAAAGGCAGGACTAGTCGGTGTTAGCAGAGCGGAGCGGCTCCGCTCTGCTAATCAGCCTGCGCCGGCCCACAGTGCTGACCTGGGCTGCGCGATGACGTCACATCATCGCGCGGCCCGCGCCAAGCACAGACTGCCTGGACGGCTGCGCGGTCACATCGAGGGAGCGTGCGGCAGGTGAGTAAGTGCTTACTTATTTTTTTAATAATAATGAAGCCCCCTGCCTGCCTATCTGTTTGCCCCTATTGCCCTGCCTGCCTATCTGTTTGGCCCTATTGCCCTGCCTGCCTATATGTTTGCCCCTATAGCCCTGCCTGCCAATCTGTTTTCCCCTATAGCCATGCCTGGCTATCTGTTTGCCCCTATAGCCCTGCCTTCCTATCTGTTTGCCCCTATAGCCCTGCCTGGCTATCTATTTGCCCCTATAGTCCTGCCTGCCTATCTGTTTGCCCCTATAGCCCTGCCTGGCTATCTGTTTTCCCCTATAGCCCTGCCTGGCTATCTCTTTGCCGCTATAGTCCTGCCTGGCTATCTGTTTTCCCCTATAGCCCTGCCTGACTATCTGTTTGCCCCTATAGCCCTGCCTGGCTATCTCTTTGCCCCTATAGCCCTGCCTGGCTATCTGTTTTCACCTATAGGCCTGCCTGGCTATCTGTTTGCCCCTATAGCCCTGCCTGGCTATCTGTTTGCCCCTATAGCCCTGCTGGGCTATTCTTTTTTGCCCTAAAAGCCCTGCCTGCCTATCTGTTTTCCCGATATAGCCCTCCCTGCCTATCTTCTTTGCCCCTATAGCCCGGCCTGCCTATCTGTTTGCCCCTATAGCCCTGCCTGGCTATCTATTTGCCCCTATTGCCCTGCCTGCCTATATGTTTGCCCCTATAGCCCTGCCTGCCCATCTGTTTGCCCCTATAGCCCTGCCTGCCTATCTGTTTGCCCCTATAGCCCTGCCTGCCTATCTGTTTGGCCCTATTGCCCTGCCTGCCTATATGTTTGCCCCTATAGCCCTGTCCATCTGTTTGCCCCTATATCCCTGCCTGGCTATCTGTTTGCCCCTATAGCCCTGCCTGACTATTTGTTTGCCCCTATAGCCCTGCCTGGCTATCTGTTTGCCCCTATAGCCCTGCCTGCCTATCTGTTTGCCCCTATAGCCCTGACTGGCTATCTGTTTGCCGATTATAGCCCTTTGCCTGCCCCTGTTTGCCCTATAGCCTGCCTGCCTATCTGTTTGGCCCCTATAGCCCTGCCTGCCTATCTATTGGCTCCTATAGCCCTGCCTGGCTATCCATTGGCCCCTATAGCCCTGCCTGCCTATCTATTAGCCCCTATAGCCCTGCCTGGCTATCTATTGGTTCCTGTAGCCCTGCCTGGCTATCTATTTGACCCTATAGCCCTGCCTGACCATATCTTGGCCCCTATAGCCCTGCCTGCCTATTTCTTGGCCCCTATAGCCCTGTCTGTCTATATATTGGCCCCTATAGTTCTGCCTGCCTATATATAGCCCCTGTAGCCCCGCCTGCCTATATATAGCTCCTATAGCCTCCCCAAAGCCCCGTCTGCCAATATATAGTCTCTATAGCCTACCCTATGCCATGCCTGCCTATATGGCCCCTATAGCCTACCCTATGCCCTACCTGCCTATATATATATGAACCCCTATAAACTTTCCTAAGCCCTGCCTATATATATGGCCCATATAGCCTACCCTATGCCTTGCCTACCTGTATGGGGCCCCTATAGCCTACCCTAAGCCCTGCCTGCCTACATATATGGCCCATATACCCTGACACTATACCCTATATGGGGCCCTATAGCTACCTAAACTTTGCTTGACTGCCTATATGGGGCCCTATAGCTACCTAAACCCTTCCTATATGGGGAACCTCTTGCCTACCTAAATCTGGCCTATCTGGGGCCTCATATAGCCTATCTAAACCCTGCCTGCCTAAATGGACCCCATATAGCCAGGGGGCAGGGAGGGAGGTGCTGGAAAAGTGAGGATTCTAAGATATTTGTGTCTAAATCTCCAGGGACATGTGGCCAGGAGACGTCATCATGGAGGTGAGGAACGGATGCAGAACAAAAGGGAAAGTCAACGACTCGTCAGAGAAACGTCACCTGTGAGTCACAAGATGTTACTGCACTTTAATCACATATGTCTGCACAGGCTGTGTACACTGGTACCTACCACTACATGGTCACGGTATGGTAGGAATATACAGTCTACGAGCTGGTTACACTGGTGGGCTTAACCCACTATATGGTCACTGTATGGTGGTTATATACAGTCTGCAGAGCCTGTGTAAACTAGTATATACCACTATATGGTCACTGTATGGAGGTAATATACAGTCTGCAGAGCCTGATACCTACCACTATATGGCGGTACTATTGGTCTTTGTAATAGTAATAGTGTAGGAGTATTATTCAGTAACTTTGTGGTCATGTTCTGGCGGTATAATCAAGTTCCTATGTAATAGTGTTATTGGTAATGTTGGTTTTGGTATAGTGGATTTATCTGGTAGCAGTATGATAGAGAGATGTATGGGGAGGTATTTGCCCCCTATATTATCTACATTATCTAACAGCATGTCCTGGTAAATGTTCGTGGTCGGGGAGGTGGTAGAGGGGGGTGGGCCCATCCAAAAGATTGCTTTGGAGCCCAGGCTTCTCTAGTTACGCCCCTGAAAAAAATGATGACCGTAATAAAACATGGGTGTAATATCATGACAGCATAATTGTTTACTATAAATTCTACAATGTGGCTCACTATCCTATAGTCTTCAATTTGGGTCCAAGGACCTGTAAAGTCTGCGGCTTTTTTGAGGGAGAATTGAAGAGGAAGAGGCAGAAAACAAAAGTTGTGCAGTATGAGCTATCGGGTATAGTAACTGTTGAATGGGCCCCAAAAACCAACTCCAAATCAATTGGGCCTAAAGAATCAGTTATACTTTTTGGCCCCAAACATAAACTTCACTAGTGGGCCAGAGGCACCCAGTACAATTCTGGTGTGATAAACAATCCCCTGTGTTATAATTACAAGATGATTCTTGTTTGTAAGTATGTGAGATAAGTTAATACATCCACTATTTTTGTATTTATGTGTATACACTAAGTAATAGATTTTTTTACTATTATATTATAACTTTATTGTGCAAACCTAATGATAGAAAATTTCTTCTCATCTAATGTTAGCAAGTGATATAATTATTGCGAAAGATATTATCTAATCTTCATTTTCTCTGTCAATGAACTTTTGCACCTTTGGGCACTATCAAATTATTTTTTGAAGTAAAGCTTCAACCTGGAGCCACATTAACCATTACTTAATAGAACTTTAATATTAAAACTTCCTAAAGAGATCACTTAATAGCTCTCTTTACATATGAGATTCACATAAGGCTAAATTCACACTAACATTCTGCAAATCTATTTCACCCCCCAAAAAAATTATACCTCTAAGTAAAGGATGCGGTTAATGGCAGCTGTATACATATTTTATCTTTAGCCCATCTCTTGCATCGGAGGGAAAATAAGAGAAAAATATTAATAAATAAATGTAACTATTCCCCAAATTTATTTATATCCGTGGGGTAACATAATTATATTTTAAAAGCTATGTTGTCCAAAGCTCTTTCTGTACTAAGTTTGGTATATTGATCTCTATATATCATACTCTGAACCTGTTCTCTATATATCATACTAATGATCTTGCAAATAAGTGCATCACATTACCCTCTAATAAGAGGCCAATATAATGAATCCATATTAAAATAATACATATACTAGTTATTTACAAAGCTTTTTAGACTAATTTTTACATATTCTTTGTTTTTACTACGAACTTAACACCCAATACACAGTGTAATGGGTCCAAAGTAACCTTCTTTAACTTTTAGCCCCACCAAACGAAATAGTTAAAATTGCAATATATTGTAGTACATAAACACAGCAGTATATTGTACAAATGTTTAGTAAAAAGAAATAAAATAATAATAATATAATATAAAAAATATTAAAAAGGAAAGTGCTTCTTTTCCTACTTATCATTTATAAAAATAAAATAATATAATTGGTATCTGTAAAAGTCCAAAACTTTTCAATTTTGTGTTGTTTGACTCCAAAGCTTGTGACACAACTGCATTTTTGTTTATTTCTCTCTCCTGGGAAATACATACACCATTTGGGGCCAATATACTTATGGGGCCCCCAGGCAACTGCCTAGTGTGCCCAATGGAAAAGATGTCCCTGGGTCTTACCTTCAGGACCGTTACCAGAACTGACCCTGAAACTCCGGGTGCAGAACAGAGAAGTGACCGTGCTTGCACTTGCATTCAGCGGTACTCAGAACTCACATTTAAATGAATGGAGAGTAACTGCAAAAACATGTCCACCATTCTGAAACTTCTCAATATGGGTGTGGGTTCCAGAGGTTGGATCCTCACCTATCAAAAATTAATGGCATATCCTAATGACATGCCACCAACATGTGAGATAGGAAAACACCCTTAAGCACTAAATTCTTTATAAAGATGAAGACTCCTAAAATTAATTAAATTAGCGCTGCTATCAAAACAGGAGAAGCCAAAAATTTTAATATAACTAAGAAATGTAATTTTGTATTAAATGTTTAAAATATAACAATGACCAATGTTATTTTCAGTTTACATACAGAACCATAATAAAAGATCATAAACGATTTGATTAAACATGTATGAAATTTTACAGCAATAATTAGAAATCCACTTCATATTTTAATATGCAATCTTACCTTTCTTATGAAACATCTATTAAGCTCCTAAAATGAAGAAGAAATGAGAAATTAGCATACATAAAACAAATTAAGTGAGCTGTGTTGTCAATCATAAGCTTGGCTGAATAATACTTAAAGTTCAATGAAAAACAGAACATTATTCCCTATGAACCGGTGCGCTCTAGAAACTATTGGAGTCTGTTGGGGAATTTGATGCAATTTTTTCCACAACTGTTGAAGTTGAGAAGATGTTATCAAGCCAAGCAAAAAAAATCCAGATGAATTATGTATGAACTGCCTAGTGACATTGTATCTTTTGTTGTCCACCTCAGTTTTATGAGTTTTTGAAGAGCTCAGCTGGACCAAAATGAATGTACAATAGCACATCAGATCTGGGCTAATTCTGGAACAATTAACACATTTTAAAAACAGGTAAAGAACAGTATGCCCCAGTGATCTACTTATAAAACCTCAAGGATGTGCACCTCACCTCATAATTTTAAGTGCTTAATCGAGACTTTTAAACTAAATGTTCTATGCTAATAAGTGATTTAATTAACTTGTAGAATGCATACTAGATACTAGATGTCTTAAAATGGGTCAAATAGGATGGGGCTTAAAGAGGTTTTCTCACCACAATGATTAGCTTTAAAAGTATAGGGAAAGGTAAATTAAAACTATCACCAAATACATTGTTTTTTTCTGATTTTGCTTTGTTTAAAAGCAGTTCTTATCTCCTGCATGTGTATACAAGTTTCTCAGGGTTAATGACCACCTCTCTCTGCTCTCATCGCTCTAACTGCCCTGTCTGAAAATGGTGACATCACTTCCTGTTGTATTATCTCTAGGAGAGAAGCCTGTTTATTTATGTTACTGATCAACTATAATTCCTTAGAGCCGTGTAGCCTTGTGCACTACAATTTACAAACCTCCTGCACTCTTGTCACTGTAACAGGCACAGCTAGAAATAAAAAAGTTGGCATGCCAATCATTGTTTTTCGCTGAAATATGTAATTAGAAGTTATGTGTTTTAGCTTTGTAGTAGCACTGTATTGTGAATTAGTCATAAACATGCACAACAAATATATAAAGAACATATACAACTATACACAATGAACTTCGTGAAGTGTATTATGAGCAGCCACTTATTAATACAAAATTACATACAAAACATTAATTACTAGTAGAAAGAATAATAACATCAGTGTAAGCGCATACTATAAAATGCTCATGGCAAATGCTGTAAAATGGAGTAATTAGTATTCTGTTTACATTTAAGTAGAATATATTTTAATTTAATTCTTAAAATAGTTATGCAAATGTCAAATAGTCCAACTAAAAGTCTTGATGCTGCACTAAAGGAAAGGAAATGGCATCTCATTTTCTAGATCATGCCATTATTCAACCTTTCTTTGTTGAATACAGCCAGGTTCTCACATATAGAAGAACTGGGAAACTTTAGGAGTGTGATATGAAATCAAGCTGCTTTGTCTGCACTGCTGTAGAAAAAACAATAACATTGTCTTACAGAAATTGCCATGGGCTTTTACATTATGCCCTCAGCCGAAGCTGTCATCCCAGGTGACAGGTCTGTATATAATAAGAGAACATGTCAATTGCATTGTACCTGGATCTGTTAGCCACTTAGCCATCAAAGTCAGTTGCACAGTCCAAAGACACGTACACACAAATGGATAAGCACACAGCAATCATATTGAAAATAGAATTTATTCTTTGTCAGGAAAATCTTTTTAAATGTTCTCATTGCACATGGGATTATGAACGCAGTCATTTAAGCCTGGAGCTGAAACTTCTCTTGACTTGTGTGAGTTATAAGAAATGTTTTCTCACATTTGTGGCCTGTGGCAAGCACTTTGCATTGAAAAGAAACTACAGAATTAAGTGATGTCTTTAAAATCGGCTTCTAAATGTATATTACAGATGTAGCAGAGTTTAACTTGGCCGTGATATAACGGCTTTCCTGGTAACACTTTTAGTTCAGTGATATCATGGTGCATTATCTGTCAAGTTAATCTTTGCTATATATGTACTGTCATAATATTATATTCTTAAAGGAAACCTGTCCCATAGAGATGGGCGAATTGATTCTAACGAAGTGGAATTCGTTTAGAATTTCAGGAAAACTTCGATTCTGAACGAAGTCGAAGTTTGGGGTGATTCGCGGGAATGAAGTGTGCTTTTGATTGATAAAATGGCTGTGAGCACATGGCGTTACATGGGGCAAAGAAGTCGGGGGGAAAAAAGGTGTAGCCTACTTGCCCTTTGTGAAAGGAGATAAACCCAACCCGGGAAAATGGCGGGTTTCTGTGACGTCCCGCACTATTTAATTTCCGGGGGCGCCGTTGGCAGTCCCCACCGCTCCCCACTGTGTGTGTGGGGAAAGGGTGTTTGCCGCTGCTGTTTCATGATATCTCATACTAAGAACCTCACTTTTTACAGCGATTTTTGGGGGGTATCAAAAGTTGTTTTCAGAGCCTGCTTCATTATTTTTCTAATTCTGATTTTGGGGGGGTATTGGAACAAAAATTTCCAGTGTGCATCCAATTCAGTGCATATACTTTTTTAATGCTATCTGCTCATTTTCTTGAACACATTGAATATCCAAGGGTTATCTAACCCTGTTGTATTCAGTTAAAGAAACACCCGTTTTTTACAATCTAAAAAACCATTTAAAATTTTTTTTGGTTTTGTTAAACTTATTTTGCGAAATTTTGACCCGGGGGGGTTTAAAAATTAAGCGTTGTTCGGGCTGTTGTGGTCCCCTAAAAGAAACTTTCTTTTTCACCCCCAAAGGAAGGGAAATTTTGCCTGTAGCTTAATTATATCCGAAGGTTGATTAAAAGTTTTTCTGTTGTTGTGTTCCGTTAATACACCCCTTTTTAAACCCCAACGTACAAAGCTGGAAAATTGTTGGCGCACATTTCTTTTGAGCAATTTACACCCGGGGGGTTTTAAAACAAATTTATTTTTCTGCAGTTGTTTTTCATTTTAAAAAAAAACGTTTTTTTTCACCCCCCAAAAGAATAAATTTGGGGCTTTAGCTTTAAATTTTCAAACCCAAAGGGTTTAAAATTAACCCTGTTTGTGCTTTTATTTTTCAGTAAAAAAACCACAGGTTTTTAAAACCAGACTTTAACTAGAAAATTTTTTCCGGAAATTTTGGGTAGAGGAAATTTTTTAATTCCAAGGGTTACCCCAAGCTTGTTACTGGGTTTTTTTGGGAGTCAAAAAAGGGTGTGTTTTTTCATATACAATATTTTTATCAACAGGGGTCCACTTTTTTAAAACCCAAATAGTATGTCTAGAGAGAGGGGGAAGGCTCTTCACCTGCAAGGGGCAGTGGCCCCAAAAATTCCTGGAGAGGCCAAGGTCGCGCACAGAAAGGGGGGACTTTCGCTGTGGGGGCCAAAAACTCCCGGTGTGATCTAAGGGCCTTGTGTTTTTTCCCAAAACCCAAATTTGGTTTTTGTTTGGTTGTTTTAGGTCATCCACTTCCCCCCAGATGAAAATCTACAACCCAAAAAAGGGAGTCGGGGGGAACGTAAGAAAAACCACTTAGTTGTCATGGCCCCAGGAGGGGCCCAGGGGGCCTTTTCCCTGCCCCTTCAACCCGCCTTTTGCCCCATCCAGTTCCCCCCACCCAGGGGATTATATTTTGGTTTTTGGGCTCAGGCCATTTTCCAGCGAGGATGAAAAAAATTTGGGGAAAGGGAAAGTCAGTAGTATTTTGGGCAGCGAAGAAAGGGGGCCAATACCCCCGCTTCTTGAAAGTAGGGGGAAAAAGTATGGATTTTTTGAGAGTGGCATGGGGGGTTTCATTTTTGTGAGGGGTCGGGCCTTGCTTTCCCAAAGGAATGGTGATGAAGACGCGGTGACGTTTGGAAACACAAATCAATGATGATGTAGCCGACCGCACTTGGGAGGGGGTGAAGAAAGGGGTTTTCCCCATCTAAGGAAAAGGGAGGGCATCGGCCATCCCCGCGTCAGGCGGGCGGTGAAAGCCAGCAAGTGGGTTGTGGGGGCCCTTTGTGTCAGCGGGTAGCAGCGGGGTGTGAGGTGGGCCCAAGCGGCCAAACGGGGTAAAAAACCCCGCTTCGCAGGCCCAAAGAAAGTAGCGGCAAAGGGACCCCGCAAAGGCAGCGGGGGTTTTTTTAAGTAACCCTAGTGTGGAGCGTTGGGGGTTTAAAAATCGATACTCCGGGTGTGGCATTTCTTTGCAAAGGGAACCCCGGGGGGGCCCAAAATTATGGGTATATGTAGAATCTGTAGGCAAAAGGGAAGCTTTTGGGGCCCGGGAGTAACTTTGGCACCAAGGCCCTGCGTCAACACATGAAGCGCACCAGGGGGTTTTGGGCCTGGGGAAATGGGGCTCAGATGTGGTGGCCCAATCCTGCCCCCGCAGCAAAAAGCGCACCCAAGTCCCCAGTGGCACGAATCCCATTGCAGCATTTCAAGGCTCCCCCCACCTTTGCGGAAGGGAAAAGGCTGTTTCTTTTCCCATCTTTCCCCGGGCCCGATGCCCCTGCTCCTCACTACGGGATGGCCCCAGCAGTCGTTAAACGAGGTGATTGAAAAGAGCCCAACAGTATGGGGCCCAAACCACCCTAAGGTGCAGAAGCTGACCGGGCTCCTGTCCAAGTTGTTGGTACTGCAGTCCCCCCCTTTTCCCCAAAGGGTGGGTCTCCCACTTTCGAGAAACAAAATTGGCCCTTGTGTGAGCCCGGATAAAAGAGTTCCAAGCCTTTAATTTCTTTTCCAAAAAGGCAGTACCAGCCTTCAAAACATGTAGAACAGAAGGGGGGCCCCAGTATTGGCTTATCGGTTTTTTTCCCAAAGGGTTGCATGGCAGCGCGGTTGGAGCTGTAACTCCCGGTCAGGGCCAGGAAATGTCCCTTTAGGGCCCCCAATGGGTGAATGTGTTTCCCACCCCGGGCCACCAACAATTTGGGAAAAGGAGACCCCGTTTTTCCTCCACTTTGTCAAACTGGGGCCCCGGGCCCCCCAATGCCCGTTTCCCCCTCCTTCCCCACCACCATCATCTCCCCCCTTCCAAAAGTACTTCCCAAATCAAAACCATTTGTGTAGGGCACAGGGGTGTCACCCCAGTTTTACCCTGGCTTGCCTCGGCGAACGAAGTAAACACAGGGGGGGGAATGCTCCGGTCATGCAGCAAAAAAATCGATTGTGGCTTTCTTCGCGCCAAATTTGCAAATGGGAACCAGGGTTTGAGGGAAACAATGGGGGGAACAGGGGGGTTTGGGCCCTGCGTGAAACCGAGGGGGAGGGGTTTTTCCCATGCCCCCCTGCATGGCACCCTGTTAAAATTGGTTGTAAAAAGGTTCCTGAAGTTTTCCACTGATCTTCAGAACATTCTGAAAAGGGCCCGGGAAAAAACTGTGTCCCACTTCACCCTTTCCCTTTAAAAACCCAGAAACCCCCTTCCTCGATTTGGGAAAGGGGGGCCAGAAGGGATCCCCAACACACTTGTATGCGATGTTTTAAACCCATTGGAATTCCACCCTCCCCAAATTTTTGGGCCCGACTGTATGAACAGGGGGAAAGGGCCCCATTAACGATTTTTGTTGATTTTACCAGGCGGGGACGGGAGTACCCCTGTGTAACTTTGATGTCACCCTTGGCGCTCATGCGTGACACCTGCCGTTTGCTGGGGCCCAAATTTGGGGAGGCGCCGTTATTTGTCAGTCCCCGGGACTACGGGAGGGAATAACGTCTTTTCCATTGTTTTCATGCCCTTTGGAAAAAAAAGATGCTAAAAAATCTGTCGGGGCGGGGGGACTGGAGACGTGGCGCTAGTTGGGCCCTTTTAGTCCGGGGGGGACTGAAACTGGAGGGGAGGAGGGGGAAAAGAGGGGAGGAACATTGGGCAAAAAAGAGATGCCCCGCAGGCCCCGTGGCAGTATACAGTGGAGATGGAGGCAGGGAGCCCTCGGATTTCACTTGTGCAGAGGGGCCCGCAGCATGCTGGGGGAAAATTCCTCCGTGTCAGTTGGCCACCTCCTTTTGTGGGGCATATCCCTCCCCTAAACAGGTCTGACCGGGGGGTTTTTTCCATTTACTATACTTTCCCGGCTGCTGGGGGGGGAAGTCGGGGGGGGGGTAGGAGCAGTACCAGCTTTCCCAAAACCCGCAACCTTAAAATCTGGAGTCACTGATGAGCCGTTCCTTCACCCCCCTGTTAGGGGGGGCAGTTGCCGCAAACAGCAGGCCCTTTGGGCAGTCCCGAAACCCAACCCGGTGGTGGCCTTTCTTAGACCCGCACTCGCCTCCCCGTTAGGGAAAATTTCCCCTGGACTTATGGGCAGCCAAACTGGAAGTGTGGCTGCAAACCCTTTCCCAGTTTTCAGTGGAGAAGCTGTCCTGACCGGCCAGTAGTGTGGCAAATTTGACGGTTGTTCAGTGTGGGGGGGGCCATGTTTTCCCCAAGGAGAAAACCCGCTTGTGGAAAGGAAAAGGGAATGACTGGAAACCCTTTTTCAAGTGAAAAAAGGCGTGGGTTAGGCCAAAGGGTTTTCACCCCAAAAATGCCTTTGGGTCAGATTACATCGCCCTGACCAAATCACCAAAATTTGAGAAAAAAAGTCTAGATTCAAAACTCCTAACGCCCTTTTTCTGATGCCGCCACCCCCTCTGATGCCCCACTCTGCTGCCCGTTTTTTCCATCTGCCCCCAACCATTTTTTCCCGGGACTTTGGGAATTTCCACTCACCCCCCACTCTCTGGTTTATTGTGCCCTCTATGATCTAAAGCTGCTGCTGCTGTGTTGTTGCTGTGCGGTCACCTCCCCTGTGTTATTGTTTCCACTTCGACCTCTTTCTGCTGCTGCCCGTTGTTACTGCTGCGGTTACCTCCACACCCTGTCATGTGCCACTCTTGACCTCTTTATGTGCTGCTGTTGTCGTGCTGCCCCTCACCTCCACCCTCTTTCATTGTGCCACTCTGTGGCCCCCCCCCCTGTTTGTGCCACCTCCAAAAATGTCAAATTTTGCCCCCGTCTGCCTCATTTCTGCTGCTTTTGGCTGCCCGCCGAGACCTAAACAATCTTTCATTTTGCCCCGTCTGCAATCATGCTGTGCTGTGGCTGCTGCCGTGGGCCCACACCCCCTTGTCATTGTGCCCCCTGTCTGACCTCATGCTGCGCTGTGGTGCTGCCGTGACCTCCCCCCCTCTGTTTATTGTGCCCCCTGTCTGACCCCATGCTGTTTCTGTGGCTTTCTGCCCTTTCCCCCCTGTCATTGCGCCCCTTTTTTTTTTTGGGCCTTTCTCCTGTTTTTGCCACCTCCAGAATGTCTTTTTGCCACTCTCTGACCCCTTTCTGCTGTGGGTGTTGCGTGCCTACACCTGTGTTATTTTGCCACTCTGTGGGGCCTTTCTCCCGTTTTTGCCACCTAGAAGGTTTATTTTGTCACTCTCTGACCCCATGCTGCTGTGGCTGCTGCCCCTCCCCCCCACACTTGTCCTGATGTTTTCACCCGAGCCCCCAGCTTGTTTTTTTTTTAGCTGTCGGGTGGGCCCTGGCTTTTTCGGCTACATTCCCCCTTTTTAGTTTTTTGGTCAGTTTTTTGCCCTCTTAAGTTTTCCCCCGGGGAAATTTTATAAATGAATTGGTTTTAAAGGAAAGCCGTCAAATGCGGGGTTTATACTTTTAAAAAAAATAAAAAATTGTTGGGGAAAACCCCAAACCCCAAAAACCCCCCACCCCCATTTTTTAAAACAAAGGGCCAAAATTTCCTACCCGCCCCCTTAAAGGGTCTGTGCAGCTGGAAAAAAAGCCTGTTTTTTAATTTTCGATTTCCCCCGAAAGTAAAATTTTGGAACCCAAACAAAAAATTTTTCGGAAAATTTTGGGGGGAAAAGTCGCGGGAAAAAAAAATTTTTTTAGAAATTGCCCCAAACTCTACTGTCCCACTAAAAAAGGGATCCCGTTGTGGGAAACTTTTAAAGAGGGAAAAAAGCGCTGAAGAGATTGATTTTAACAGTATCTCCCCAAAAAATGAGTTTCCCCTTCCCCATTTTTGTAAATTTCTGTTTTTGTATCTTTTAAAAGGACAGATTCAATTTTATGACAAATTTAATGCAAAATTTTAAAATAGTCAATGTAACAGTTGTTAACGAAAAAATTTTGGTGTGCCCCCCCAAAAAATCAAACACAAAAGCTAATCCAAAATGTTTCCCTAAACCCCCCCCCCTTAAAAAAATTTTAAATTCCCCCCCCCCCCCCCCCCCCATTAAAAAATTAAAAAATAAACCCCTTTCCAAATTTGCCATTTTTCCTCAAAGTTTAGGTGACTCATTAGTGTTACAAGGTGTTAAAGGGGTGAATGGGGAACAAAAAGTGGGTTTAAAAATGGTTTTTATAGGGTCCCCTCTTCTTCTTTTGGTCCTGGAAAATTCAAAAAATTTTAATTCCGGCAAAAGAACCTCCCGGGGGTTGAATAAAAGAAATTTTTGCTTTTATAAAGTGGCCTAGGGGTATAAGAAAAACCCCCCAAAACTCTGAAATCGCTGCAGGGGTTTGGGGGTCAAGACAAAACAGCGGTTTAACAACACCCCACCATCCGAAAAAAGACCTCGCCATGGTCGACCAAAGAAGTTGAGTGAATTACAGCTCTGTTCTTAACATAGCTTCGGCACCAAAAAATGTCGCTGTAGACATCAACGTGACATGCCCCCTGTCAAAAGACGGCGGGAAGCCATTAAAATGTTAAGAAACCATATCTCAACCTCCCCCCTTTTCTGTCAAATATCCCTCCAAACTCATCCCTTCCCTTTGCCTCTAAAATTTCTTGAGCAGGATTGTCTATCTTGAAATGTCCCCTTCCCCTCTCCTCCCAAATCTCTTCTTGACCCCCTGCAGTTTGGTTTCAGTCCCCCCACTTTTACTGAAACCTGGGCCCCAACCAAAGTCAACAAAAGACCCCAGGGAACTGTTTTAAAACCCCCATACCACTACTGTTTTCCTTCTTCTCTTAGATTGTCTTTGCCTTTTTACACTGTTGACCCTTTTCCCCCCCTGCTACAAAAACCTTTTTATCCCTCAGCATCACAGACTTGGCCCGTTCCGGTATCTCCTCATACCTCACTGATAGGACATTCAGCATTTCTCACTCTCACACCACCTCCTCCTCTGCCCTCTCTCTGTCGGGTCCCCCAGGGATCAGTTCTGGGCCCATTACTCTTCTCTATCTACACTCTTGGCCTGGGTCAGCTCATAGCATCACACATCTTTCAGTACCACCTGTATGCTGAGGACACCTAACTCTACGTCTCCAGCCCAGACATTAACTGTCTGCTCTCCTGGATCCCAGAGTGTCTATAGTCCATATAGTGTCTTATAGTCCTCATGCCTGCTAAAACTATACTTGGAGAAAACTGAATTTATCATCTGTCCACCATCCCACTCTATCCTACCACCTGATTTCTCTATCACAGTCAACGGCTCTACACTCTCACCTATCCAGCAAGTCAGCTGCCTTGGAATAACCTTTGACTCCTCTCTGTCTTTCAAACCACACATCCATGCCCTTGCCATCTACATCCATCTCCATGCTGCTTCCACCTTAAAAATATTTCACGAATCAACTCATTCCTTAACCCTGATACTACAAAAATGCTGAGCAATACTTTTGTCATCTCCAGTCTAGACTACTACAACATCCTTCTCTGTGGCCTCCTGTCTAGCACCCTTGCACCCGTTCAAACCATCCTCAACTCTGATGCCCATTTTATCCACCTCTGTCCTTGCTGCTCCTCTGCTTCTCCCCTCTGCCTATCCCTTCATTGGCTTCCCATTGCCCAATGAATCCAGTTCAAATTACTAACCATGACCTACAAGGCTGTTTATAACCTGTCCCCCCAATCACTGCCTTAATCTCTAGATACCTCCCCTCACGCAATTTCTGCTCATCATAGGACCTTCAACTCTGCTCTCTCTATGTCAGCTCCTCACACAACCATCTCCAAGTCTTCTCTCATGCTTCTCTCATAGTTTGGAACTCATTACTCCAACACATCAGACTCTCCTCCACTCTCACTAGCTTCAAAACCAACCTGAAAACCCATCTCTTTAGGATAGCCTATGACCTACAATAACCTTGCTGCCCCTAACACCCCCCCCCCCTCCAAACATGTCTTCCCCCCACCTTTCGTCTCTTTCCACCTTCTCTGTAGAGTGTAAGCCTTCACGGGCAGGGTCCTCTCTCCCTCTTTACCAGTTGTTAATCAATTATTATTGCTTCTGTACTCTGTTGGACACATGTTATGTATGTAACCCCTCTCTAATGTACAGCATCCTAGAATCAATGGTGCTTTTAAATAAATAATAATAATTGTCTTTTTAAAATAGAGGTTTAAGGGGTGGGGTGACAGTCTGACAGTACTCAGACCTTATGCTGCACACTGCATCAAATTGGTTTGAATGGCTGTCATACTAGAAGAAAGCCTCTTCTTAAGATGATGCACAAGAAAGCTGGCAAACAGTTTGCTGAAGACAAGCAAAGTAAGAACATGGATTACTGGATGTCCTGTGGTTCTGATGAGACCAAGAAAAACTTAGAAGAGGATTCCAGTGGCAGCCTGTGAAGCTGTAGTGAACTCCATAACCAAGAATGTTAAGGCAGTACTGGAAAATAATGATGGTCATGCAAAATATTGACACTTTGGGCACAATTTGTCCATATTCACTAAGAGGTTTACACACTTTTGTTGCCAGTGGTTTAGACATTGATTGTTATACAAGCTGTTCAGTGACTACTTTACAGTCATGGCCAAAAGTTTTGAGAATGATACAAATGTTAATTTTTACAAAGTCTACTGCATCAGGTTTTATAATGGCAATTTGCATGTACTCCAGAATGTTATAAAGAGTGATCAGCTTAACAGCAATTAATTGCAAAGTCAATAGTTGCCTAGAAAATGAACTTTTCCCCCCAAAACACATTTCCACTTCATTGCAGGCCTGCCTTAAAAGGACAAGCTAACATCGTTTCAGTGATTGCTCCATTAACACAGGTGTGGGTGTTGATGAGGACAGGGCTGGAGATCAATCTGTCATGATTAAGTAAGAATCACACCACTGGACACTTTAAAAGGAGGCTGGTGCTTGGCATCATTGTTTCTCTTCTGTTAACCATGGTTATCTCTAAAGAAACACGTGCAGTCATCATTGCACTGCACAAAACTGGCCTAACAGGGAAGAGTATCGCAGCTAGAAAGATTGTACCTCAGTCAACAATCTATCGCCTCCTCAAGGAATTCAAGGAGAGAGGTTCCATTGTTGCCAAAAAGGCTCCAGGGCGCCCAAGAAAGACCAGCAAGCGCCAGGACCGTCTCTTAAAAGTGTTTCAGCTTCAGAATCGGGCTACCAGCAGTGCAGAGCTTGCTCAGGAATGGCAGCAGGCAGGTGTGAGTGCATCTGCATGCACTGGGAGGCGGAGACTCATGGAGCAAGGCCTGGTGTCAAGGAGAGCAGCAAAGAAGCCACTTCTCTCCAGAAAAAACATCAGGGACAGACTGATATTGTGCCAAAGGTACAGGGAGTGGACTGCTGAGGACTGGGGTAAAGTCATTTTCTCAGATGAATCCCCTTTCCGAATGTTTGGAACATCTGGAAAACAGCTTGTTCGGAGAAGACAAGGTGAGCGATACCACCAGTCTTGTCTCATGCCAACTGTAAAGCATCCAGAAACTATTCATGTGTGGGGTTGCTTCTCAGCCAAGGGAATCGGCTCTCTAACAGTCTTGCCTAAAAACACATCCATGAATAAAGAATGGTACCAGAATGTCCTCCAAGAGCAACTTCTCCCAACCGTCCAAGAGCAGTTTGGTGATCAACAATGCCTTTTCCAGCATGATGGAGCACCTTGCCATAAAGCAAAGGTGATAACGAAATGGCTCAGGGAACAAAACATAGAGATTTTGGGTCCATGGCCTGGAAACTCCCCAGATCTTAATCCCATTGAGAACTTGTGGTCAATCATCAAGAGACGGGTGGACAAACAAAAACCAACAAATTGTGACAAAATGCAAGCATTGATTGTGCAAGAATGGACTGCTATCAGTCAGGATTTGGTCCAGAAGTTGATTGAGAGCATGCCAGGGAGAATTGCAGAGGTCCTGAAGAAGAAGGGTCAACACTGCAAATATTGACTTGCTGCATTAACTCATTCTAACTGTCAATGAAAGCTTTTGTTAATCATAATATGATTGCACTTGTATTTCTGTATGTGATAAAAACATCTGACAAACACACATAAAAACCAGAGGGCAACAGATCAGGGGAAAATATCATATTTGTGTCATCCTCAAAACTTTTGGCCATGGCTGTACATTGTATCAAAGTGTCCTATCTTCAGTGTTATCCCATGAAAATATACAAAAAAATATTTACAATATTGTGAAGGGTGCACTCACTTTTGTGAGACACTGTAGTTCTGTGGAAAAAGACTCAGTGAAACTTTCCTTTTTTAAATTTTATTCATTTAAATCGCTGCTTATTCTGGGTTAAGGAGTTCAGCAAGCAGTGTTATCAGTGATTGACAGCCATTTCTGTATGTACACTCATACAAGAAAGGCTGTCAATCATTGATAAGACCACCTACTGGACTTCTTAATCTAAAATAAGCAGCAATTTCAATGAATGAAAAACAAGTTCTACTGAGTCTTGACCTATAAAACTATACATTAATCTACTCAGTTCCTTCTACTCTATAACATGCTGCCAACAGATCAGCTAGAGCATTCAATGTTACAGGTTCCCTTTAAGTTTTATTAAACTTTTATTTTCTTGTCAAACAGGATTACTTTCATCATTATTTATAGCAATGCTTACTTGACCATTACCTGTATATTATATAAATCATATCAGTGACTTTTCTTTCAATTAGAGCTTGCCTGCTATGGGAAATAAGAAAGGGTTGTTTTAAAAAGGCTGGCAGTTAAGGATAGGCTTTGTGCAAGCCACAATAATTATTTATCAAGGCTTTATAGATGCTTTGTGTATTTTCATTTAAATATGCTTTCAATCCATTTCATTTAGTAATATATAATTAATACATACTATAGTATAGTATGTCTATGGTAAAGATGAGACACACTATTTCTTCATCTCAGCAATTCATATGCCAATAGATTCATCTGTATGCTTTAACTTCACTGTGGTAGTAATTTTGATCACAATCATGGTAAAAAATGCAATAAAAACTGAACGTCTTTACACGTGGTTTTGCCACGGATTGCAGTTGCAGAAAAACATGGTGATTACATGTAATTTGCTATGGTAATACTGGACCTCTCTGATGTACCTTTACTTTCCTGTCTGATTGCATGTTCAATCACAGTTTATCTATTATCACTGAAATGTTCAGTTTGAAAACAGAGCTGATTAGGAGCTGATTAGGGGTCCAAAAAGTGAGATTACAACACCAAGGTACTGGACATTACAAAAGTGCACCCCTTAGATACAAATTGCTTCAACAGCACTCAACTCAAAAGTAAAAGGCACAGAAAACAAAGGATGCAAATGCTACCAATCCCTGAATCCAAAAGATCATAAATGTCCTTCACAAATAGGAACAGCATCCAAACCAGGTTTAGAAAGCTCCCAGTTTGGATGCTGTTCCTATTTATGAAAGACAAAGGTGAACCCCACAAGAGAGAAAAAATAACCCCTAAAGCCTGGATTTTAGGTTGGACATAGACATTTCTATGATGTGTGCCTGTAAAGATAAAATACATTCCAGTTCACAGTCAGATCAAAAACCACTAACATAAAATATGTTAACTGATTTTTCAATAATCAAATCCCCATTCCCCAGCTTGGCTGTAGTATCCTTCAGGTTAAATTTTCATGCTATCCCAAAGGATACTAAGGCCAAGCTGTGATGGGGCCATGACGAGGCTGTTTAAATTTATAGGGAAAATGTAGTCTGAATTAGACTCTTTGTCCTATTACCTACTGTATACAGTTTGTGCACTAGACACAATAGCATAGATTTTAATGGCCCTGACACAATCCTGCTATGGTATCCATACATTTTTCATGGTAACCTGATGGATACCACAAATGGGGACCAAAAACATATTGTAAATGATGCTTCTGAAGTGTGTGCTCAATTCTACTAGTACATCACCGTGAATAATGAAGAGAGAAGCAGCACATCAACTCTATAAAGTCACGTGAAAATTTATTCACCAATATATTCAAAAGAACAATGTTTCAGTTCGTCAATGTTTGAAAATTGCTTCTCTGAGGAGCTAAAACATTGCGTTATAGAAGACATGGGTGAATAAACCTCCATGTGGCTTTATACAAATAATGTGCTGCTCCTCTCTTTGTTACACAGGGCAGTATAAGATAAGATTGCAAGCATAGAAAATAGAATAGGCTTTTTCCACAGTTCTTCTGTTTTCTTCGGAATCAGTTTAAGTTGGAGCAAAAGATCAGTGGCTAGGGATACTTCCACTGACAGCTTTATTTAAATTGATATTACTGTTAGAAAGAAGGATCGTTTCTGTCTTAAAGTTCTCTACTATTAAGCTCAAAAGTGTAATTATCTGATCACATCTTTACATGCTATTTTGATTGGAACTTTTTTCATACTTAAATTCCCTGTCTATTAAATGTTTTTAAAAAAAGAAAATTAAACAGGTATTACCACCTCATTTATTAGCTTTAAACATGTACACAAAGGTAAATAAAGACTATTACACACTGCTGTTATTCCTTTCAGAATTAGAGCAGTTACTAGAGCAGATTCTCTAGTTAGCAACCACCTCTGTCTGCTGTAGCAGTGGCCAGGTTTGTGATCTCACCCCTTGCTGTTTCTTTTCAGCAGGATGGAGCTTGCTTCTCAGTCTCAGATCTTATCCTTCTACTAAGAAAATGTTAACCCTTAGGGTTACTGACTAGAGAGAAGCCATGTACCAACCTGCCAGGTCTGCAGAGCACATAATTGTATTTTCACATCAAATATAACACGTGCAGTAGTCTAGTGGATCCATTCCATAACTGTGACAGTTCGAACTGCCCATGGATCCTGCCAGGGTACCTCTGCCTGACCTTCACAGCATCATGGCTGTAGTGGCCCAACAAAGTCACTGCATAGACCAGCTCATGGACACCTTGCAGAATCTTGCGGCCCACTTCACACCGGCTACACCTGTGCCACCACCCATGCCAAGTCACCCTCCTATTCCTACCGTGACTCATCCTGGTCCTATGCTGCATCTGACTCTTCCAACACATTATGATGGGAATCCAAAGTCCTCCAGAGCATCCCTCAGTCAATGTTCTATCCATATGCTAATGGTGGCACACCAATTTCCTTCTGAGCGAGCCAAGGTGGTGTTTATCATGAGTCTCCTGTCTGGTGAAACTCTGGCCTGGGTCACCTCCCTCTGGGACCAAGGTGACCCAGTGATGGCCAATCTCCAAACATTCCTGGAGGCATTTCACAATGTGCTTGAGGAACCTGGACGTGTGTGCATGAAACATTCTATTCGGTTTCAGACTGAACCTTTGACCCTTCAAGTGGGGGCATTCCACAAAGAGCAGATTGTTTTTCACGTCTTGCCCCGTTCTTCCTCTGAACTTCTGCCGGGACTTCCATTGCTGCACTGCCATGCTCCTGTACTCAACTGGCAAACGAGTGAAGTCACACGTTCCTCGTCTGGCGTGTAACCTTTCTCCAATGATGCTTGCCACTTCTCTGCTTGGTCTACATGCTCCGTATCAAGATTTCCCTGATGTCTTTTGTGAAAAACAAGCAGAGACCCTTCCACCGCATTGGGTTTATGGCCTCCTGCCTGGTACAACCCCTCCACGTGATAGGGTCTATCTTGTCTGTGCCCGAGACCCAAGTCATGTCGGCCTACATCAAAGAAAACCTATAGAAAGGCTTCATCCGCAAGTCTTCCTCTCCATTCGGTTCCAGGTTCTTCTTTGTGGAAAGAAAAGATGGTTCTCTGCGTTCCTGCATTGTCTACTGGGGCCTCAACAAGATAACAAAAAAAAAATCGTATCCATTGCTACTGATCGGTAAGCTTTCAGACCGTCTCTGGGGAGCCAAGATTTTTATCAAACTCGACTTTTGGGAAGCCTACAATATAATTTTTCATACAAAAAGGGCCCCAATGGAAGACCCCCTTTTTTAAAAAACCCTTTTTCGGCATTTGAGTCTCCCAGATGAAAAGTCGCCTTTTGCAAATTTTTCTTAAACCATCTTTCAAGACTTTTTCAATGGAATTTTTGAGACCCCCTGTAAAATTTAAAGTCTGGTCTGGTATAATTTTTCAAAATTTTTTTTCTTCTTTCAAACCATCCATCATGACCAATTTGCCAGGGTTTTTTAAAATTTATGCAGAAAACCCTCTGTATGTTTTTTAAATTTGAAATACATCTTATTATAAGGGGGCTTTAGAAGGATTTCCAAAAATTTTAATGCTGTCCTCCCAAATCTGGACCGACAGACTTCAGGCCATACAATGTTCTTGGGGGTTTTTTAAAAAAAAATTTATCAGTTTATCCCTCACTTCTTTACTATGGTGGCACCCATTGTGGTGCTTATCAAGAAGAAAATTTGGGAACCCCAAAAATATTCCCCCTGAAAAAGAGGGGCATTCCCCCCCTTGAAATCTTCCTTTTTTCTTTTTTACAACCCATCTTTTCTGCCAACCGCCCAAGCCCTTTTCCTTTAAGTGGGTGCCCCCATCCTTTTGGGGTGGAGCTGCCCTCCCTCAGAAAACTCCTTTAAGGGAAAAAAAAACCCCCTGCAAAAATTTTCCCCCAACCCTTTTTCCCCTGGAAAGAAAATTTACTAATTTTTAGGGGAAAAAGAATAACATGCCCCCATGCTGGCCCGGGGAAGGGGCCGAAAAGGGTTTTCAATTTCAGTTTAAAATTTAAATTTGGATCAAAAAGATTCCCCCTTTTTTCTGTTAAATTTCCTTTTTAAAACTCCAAAACCCAAAAAGCGGTTTTAAAACCCCCAAAAGCAAAATGGTCCCTCTCGCGGGTTTGATTTCTTTTTAACTCAACCTACAGAAAAGAATGTAAAGGCCCATTTCCTTATGCTTCAGGAGGTTTTGGACTCTGTCCCAAGGGGGAAAAGTTTTTGAGCATCTGATTTACTAAAGTCATTATTTAATGGGGCCCAATCTGGTTAAAGATTTCTCAAACCTTTGTCCCATTGCCCGAGTGACCCTAAAACCCATGTTTTCCCTGAAAATTTCATTAAATGATTTAAACCCCCGTCCCCCAAAAAAACAGCATTTGGGGGGTTCATGACCAATTTTCCCCAAACTGTCCCCCTTTATGGGCCCCTTTCTTGTTCTACTGCCAATTTCGGGAAAAAGGGGGGCCCAACCCTTTTTACTTTGGGGAGAAATTTTCAAATAATTATCGGGGGTTTTTCTTCCCGTGGGACCTTTTACTTTTTTTCATAATCATGGGCAACACCCCCACCCACCCTCCCCCCTGTAGGCCCCCCACGAATTTTTTCCGGGAGTGGATTTCTCAAATCCATGACATCTTTCTATTAGAGAAAAAAACCATGTTTCCTAAAAATAGCAGCCCCAAATGTACAAAAAACCAAACAAAACAAGAAAAATAGACCCCCCCTCCATCTTTTTTCCTGGTGAAAGGTCTGGTTTTGCAAAATATACCCCCTTGAGAATTTCCCAAACCGCAAGCTGGTTCCCCGTTTTTGGGGCCCTTTAAGGGAAATTTAGGGGCATTTATTTTGGTGGCCCCCCTTGTGCTCCCCCAAAATCAATTTTAAGCTTATACTTAAACTTGGTCCCAAAATGTTTTCTTAAAGGGTTAAACTTTTCCCTCTCCTTAAAGGGGATACTGTTGACATTGGGAAGTAAAAGAAATTTGGGTGAAAGAAAATTAGGGGGAAAAACATTTTTTAATTAATTTATCAAACTGGAAAAGGGGTTCAGGCCTGAATAGAAGTCCTAGGAACCTGAGGCCAATATTCTTGCTCCAGATCTTGTATCCCAAAAAACCACCCCGGCCCAAAAAAAAAAGGGGGGACCTAAAAATGTGGCGGGGGGAAAAGACAAGAATCGGCAAAAGTAAATTCCCAAACCATGGTGTGCTTTTTGTTCCCCCTTCCGGGGGCACCGACAAGTACTCCCCCCCTCCACGGCTCCCGCTCCGGGCCCGTTTGGTCCCTGCTTTAAGTCCCGGGACTCCCTTTGGGGTTTGGGGCAAACCCGTGAAATTTAATGAGGAAATGATTTGGTGATTGGTAATTTCCCCGGGTGCGGGGCCGTATATCTTAGGTTTATGGCCCCCCTTTCAAATTTAAAAAAAACGGGTGATTTAGGGTGTTCCGATAGAGGGGTTTTTTGTTATTCCCGTACCAGACCTCCTGCTCGTTTCTCCTGAATACATTGCCTTTCTGGGCCCGGGCCCTTTTAAATTTCCCGCCTGGCCCAAGGGCTACGTTTTTTGCCAAAATGATTCTTTCCAAGCTCATCTGGCCCCAAACCCCGACAAGCAAGGGGGGCAGAAGTAGTGACCTAGGAGTCTCCTGCCCCGCAAGATCAACTGGCTTGTGGCGGGCTCTGGTGAAAACCAGGAGGCCCCAAACACCCCCCCCTGGCGGCTGATATCACTGCTTGAGGTGATCCAGAGGATCCACTCCATAATTGTGACAGAAGGGGGAAAAGAATGAAGGGGGTTTTGGTTTTTCAAAGGTAGTTGGGGAATTGGGAGCAGGGTTTTTTGCCGGTTGAAAAAACCCTTCTGAGGAGATTGGTTTTCGGTTTTTTTTGGGGGAAATTGGGAAAAAATTGTTTTTGATGGTACAAAAATTCTAGATTTTTCGAGGATCATGAATTAAAAACTTTTTTGGCCCTCCCTGGTAAAATATTTTTCAAAGTACCCCCTTGAATTGTTTTTTCATTTTTTAAATGTTTCAACCACAAAATTTTTAATGTAAAATTTTTTGAAATTTTGTTTGATAAATCAACACAAAGTAGCAAGGATATGTAAACTATAAAGAAACATGATATGTGCTTTTCCAAGTTTTTTTAAATGTAAAAAACTGAAAAATTTTGGCATTGCAATGTTTAAAATTTTGCCCTTTGACTCTGTACACCTCCTTAAAATCCCTTTTTCCCAATGTCCCCCCTGTAAAGTAGTTAATCCCCAGTTTAAAATACAGCCCATTTTTAGAAAAGGGGTTTTAGAACCCTTATGAACAAAAAAGCCCCATGGGAAAAAAAGGAACCAACCTGGGGGAGCTTTTTGGGTAAATTTTGGCAAAATGTATTGAAAGGGAAAAAATTTTTAATTTAAAAAAACCCTGCCCTTTAAAAAACCCAGGAACTTTGTTTAATCTATTAAAAAATTTTAAAAGAAAAGGATTATGGCAGAAATTTCAAAACCCACCAAAACATGGGCCCCCCCCCTAAAAATTAAAAGCCAAGACCCAAAGGGAAAAGGGCTAATCAAGGGGCAGCCAAAA
This sequence comes from Phyllomedusa bahiana, assembly GCA_025379985.1. Lineage (NCBI taxonomy): Eukaryota > Metazoa > Chordata > Amphibia > Anura > Hylidae > Phyllomedusa > Phyllomedusa bahiana. The sequence goes on from JAODAL010010001.1 coordinate 50,888, forward strand.
GGCCCCTAGTCACCTGGAGGAGTTGGGAAAAGTCTACACTCAGGTTGGGAAAAAATTTAAATTTACAGAACAAAAAATTAGAAGAATTACCCCTGAAAAAAAAAACTGGCCCTTTTTTGGAAGAGTGGTAAGAAGAAAAAAAATTTAAGGGAAAGGTTTTCTCAACTCCAGTCTTTTAAAACCCCAAAAAGGTAAAGTTTTTAGGATTTATCGTATTACACGGGGAATAATTATTGCTAGGCTTTGCACAGGTATAAATATTTTCAGTTGTTTTGGGGGGATCCTGAAAAAAATGACCTTTGGTGGGTTCCTTTAGGCTGGAAGTTGAAAAAAACTGATTTAAAAACGCACCCATCAGAATTCCCCAAAATTTCAGTTTGTAAAAAAAAATAAATAGGGAAACAGCAAAACTTGTGGAAGAAGGGGTTTTTGGTTGGAAAAACCAAAAAATTTAAAATTTTTTTTTCCTAAAATGCCAAAAAGAAATTTTGTTTAAAGGGAAAACACTGCCCAACACCCTGAAAAACACCTTCCCACCATGAAGCCCTGGGTGGTGAAAGCAACATGCGTGGGGATGCTTTGCTTTAACGGAACGAGAATTTTCCCCGAGTTAATGGGGAAAATGGATGGGGGCTAAATATAGGAAAATCCCAAGAAAAACCCCTTGAAGTTTTTCCAAAAAATTAAGACTGGGGATAGGTTTCCCTCCAGCAGGACCCCAACCCTTTAAAAATAATCCAAAGAAAATGTAATGGTTTAAATCAAAGCAAAAATGTGTTTTAAAAAAGGGGTTTTGTCAACTCAAAACTAATCCAATTGGAAACCCGTGGATGACTTTAAAAAAAGCGTTTATAAATTTTTTGCCCAACCCAAAGGGCTGGGGCAAAAGCTATTTTTTAAAAAAAGAATGGGCAAAATTTCCCGCCTTAGTGTGCAAAGTTTGTGGGGGCACATACCCCCCAAAAGATTTTATTGCCCGCTAAAGGGGGTTCCCCAAAAAAAATTTCTTGGGGGGGGAAAACATACGCCACCCTTTTAGTTCTTTAAACAGCAAAAAACCCAAAAAAAGCAAAAAAAGTCTCTTTTCACTTCAAAAAATATTTTATTTTGTTTGCTCCCATTACATATAATATCAATTTAAAAAACATTTAAATTTGTGGGGAAAAAGGACCTTCAAGAGGGTTTACTGAGTGGGAAAACTTGGGAAATTAAAAAAAAGGGGTTTTGGCTAAGCGGCAAAATATAGAATTTTACAAGGTTTTTTTTCTTTTTGCCGCTTTTTTTAGAACTGGGTGGCATATTTTAAAAAAACCCTTTTGGTTTCCCAACTGTTTTAAACCCTGCTGTGCAAAGCCAGGGAAAAAGCGGTGCCCTGCCCGGGGGAGGGGTTTAAAGTTGTTAGGTGATTTTTAAATTCCCTTGCAGGACTCTTTAGGAATTTCCCCCCTGAGCTTTCCCCTTTATGGGGGAAAAGGGGAAGGGGGTTAAAAAAACCCCGAGTTTAAAAAAAAGGAGTAAAAACTGGGGAAAAGAGCAAACTTTTTATTTATTATTTTAAAACTTTAAAAAACCCTTTTTTTTTTAATCTTCATTTTCTGGTAAAAGGGTAATGGGGATGAACCTTTGGGAATTTTCAAAAGGCACAATTTTTCCCAAAAAAATGTTAAATACGGAGCAGCAGCCCAGGGTGAATAGCCGGGTGGTTTATAAGTTTTGAGATGTTGACCTCTAAGAAGCTCCCCATTTAAAAATTTGGGGGGAAAAAATGCAACACTTTAGGACAATTTTCAGTTATGATTTTTTCCCCCTTTTTTTTAAACTTTTATAGTGGGGTAATGTTTTAGGGGTTCATTTTGATCAGCAGGGAAAACCCCCGTAGCTGGGGTAATGAAAGGGAGGGGGACTTCTAGTTGAAGCAGAAAAAGGAAGGCCACTTTTTTTTGGGAAATTCCCAGCAAAATTTGCCAAATTGGGTGAAAATCTGGGCATAAAACTCATAAATGGCAGGGAAATGTCTTTCCCTTTCAGCTAGAAGAGCAGTCCCCATATGGGGGGGGGGATGGGAATGCGGGGATGAAAAAGGGGCAGTTGGTTGTTTAAAGGGGGTTTATTAAACCATTTGGTGGACCCTTTGGGTAAAAAATGGGAGGGGAGGCATTGACCCCCCCTTCCCGGTTTCATTTTGGGACAAAAAAAAAGAAAACACAGAAGGGGGAGGATCCTAAAAAAATTTTTTAAAAAAGGTTTTTCTTGGAAAACTGCCTTTTGGGCCCTCGCCTTTCGTGGAAAGGGCAGTGGGGGGCTTAGGGAGATTAAAAATTTATCGATGAATTTTAGAACAGAAAAATTTTGGGTTCTTTTGAGCAATGGGGTTATTTTTCCCTTGGGGTAAAAATCTCCCTTTTCTACAAAAAAATTGCACCCGAAAAAAAAGGGGGTCTTTCTGTGTGGGGGAGAGAATTTTTAGAAGGGGGAAATTAAATTTAAAAATAGGGAAAATTTGGGGGAAAGGGAAAACCGGAAAAATGCAGGGGTAAAAAATAGCAGGGGGAAGATTTTTATTGGGGGTGGGAATGGCGTAGGAGGTGGACAAAACCAGTGAATAAGGGATCCAAGGGGTTTCAAACCCGCCCTTTTAAAAATATAGGTGCCCCCAAAAATCTCATGTAAATTTTCCTGCCATAAACTGGGCTTTGTATATAATTTCCCCTGCTTTTCTACTAAAGGGGTAAAGCAAAAATCCCATGCCATTAAACCCAAAAAAAGGATGTATAAACCCAAACCATATCTGAAAGGGTAATGTAAAATCCCCTGCTTCTACGAATGTGTAAAGGGATGATCCCCCGCTGTCTAATGAACGTGTTAGATATAATCCCATGCCGTCTAATGAACGTGTTAGATATAATCCCATACCATTGACGGAAAATGTAAGACTGGAGAGGAATTTTAAATGCCAGAAGTCCAGCAAGCAAAATGGGGGGGGACTGAGGTGATAGTTCTAGCGGAGCAGATTGATGTAGTTGGCGTTGCTGAAACATGGTTGGACTTTTCGCATGATTAGGCTGTCAACCTTCAAGATTTTAATCTATATAGGAAAGACAAACAAGAAGGGAGGAGGAGTGTGTCTGTATGCAAGGAGTGATATGAAGGCAAATGTGAAAGAGGCAATAGTGGGTAAAGATGGTGAAGATGTGGAAACATTGTCGGTGGAAATACAAGGGGGAGGGTGGATTAATACAGAAAAAAATATTTTTGTTGTAATCTATAGAAGCCCAAACATCACTGACGAGATAGTAGAACAGGTGATTATACAAATGGAGCGAGCGGCACAGGCGGGTACAGTAGTAATAATGGGCGACATCAATTACCCCAATATTGACTGGGGTCACAGTTCTGCTTCAACTGCAAAGGAGAGGACGTTCCTCAGCCCATTACAGGATAATTTCATGGGGCAGTTTGTGGAGGATCCCACTAGACGTGATACTCTGCTGGATCTGATAATTTCTAACAAAGCAGAACTTGTTGGAACGGTCACTGTTTCTGAGAGTCTTGGTAACAGTGACCACAAAATAATTCATTTTGGTGTAAACTGGAAAAAACAAACACAGAGCGGGAGGGCAAAAACATTTAATTTTAAAAAAGGCCAATTTCCCCTTATTGAGGGCTGCACTACTCACCATAGACTGGGAGCAGCTATTATCAAATAGTGATGTAGTAGCCAATTGGGAGAGCTTTAAATATACTCTGGGAAAATTTATAGCAACATATATTCCCATGGGTAAGTATAGGCGATTAAAACTAAATCAAACATGGCTTCTAACTTCTGTTAAAAGGGCAGAAAATAATAAAAAGGGCATTTAAAAAATATAAGTCAGAGGGGTCAGCATTACAAGGAGCTTAATAAAATTTGTAAAAAAGTGATCAAATCAGCTAAAATACAAAATGAAACGCAGGTGGCCAAGGACAGCAAGACAAACCCCAAGAAATTCTTTAAACATATAGATGGCAAAAAGCCAAACTCATTGCATGTAGAACCCTTAAATAACAATGATGGGGAGCTGATCACTGGGGATTAGGAGAAGGCAGAACTACTAAGTAGGTTCTTCAGCTCTGTATATACAAACGAGGAGAAAGTAGCTGATGTGGGCAGGCCCAGTGCAGATGTAGGTGGTGTCAGTACTAACAGGTGCAGTACTAGAACTGATAGGGGGGGGCCCAGTGTGGATGTAGGTGGTGCTAATGCTGTTAATATATCAACTGATATAATAAATTGAGTGCAGAAATGGTCCAAAACAAGTTAAATAAACTGAATGTAAACAAGGCTCCAGGCCCAGATGGCTTACACCCAAGAGTCTTAAGAGCTCAGCTCGGTTATCCATGTGCAAACTGTATATATATTTAGAGATTCTCTGGTGACTGGTATAGTCCCCAGGATACGGGTTTAAGGCAAATGAAATTTTCCCATCTTCAAAAAAGACTCCAAGTCTTGCCCAGGTAATTATAGACCAGTAAGTTTAACATCTATTGTGGTAAAACTGTTTGAGGGACTCTTAAGGGACTATATACAGAAATATGTGACTGACTCTAAAATTAGAAGTGATTGCCAGCATGGTTTTACTAAGGACAGAAGTTGTCAGAACAACCTGATCTGTTTTACGGAAGAGTTGAGTAGAAGTCTGGATAGCGGAGCGGCTGTGGATAGTGTTTTTAGACTTTGCAAAGGCGTTTGACACTGTTCCTCATAAGTGTTTATTGGGTAAATTAAAATCCATTGGGTTAGAAATAACAGTGTGTAATTGGATTAAAAACTGGCTATCGGATCCTACTTAAAGTGGTGGTAAATGACTCATACTCTGAGTGGTTCCTGGTTATGAGTGGTGTGCCCCAAAGCTCAGTATTGGATCTTCTTTTATTCAATGTATTTATTAATTATATAGTGGAGGGGATTAATAGCACTGTTTCTATTTTCGCAGATGACACCAAGCTATGTAATGTAGTGCAATCTATGGAAGATGTTCATAAATTGCAAGCAGACCTGGACACACTGAGTGTTTGGGCATCCACTTGGCAAATGAGGTTCAATATGGATGAATGTAAAGTTCTGCATCTGGGTATGAATAATCTGCAGGCATCATATGTTCTACGGGGAGAAAAACTGGGAGAATCACTTGTTAAGCAAGATCTGGGTGTTTTTGTAGATCATAGTCTACAGAACAGCATGCAGTGTCAATCAACTGCCTCTAACGCATTTAAGATATTGGCATGTATTAAAAGAGGTATGGACTTGCAAGACAAGGATGTAATATTACCACTGTATAAAGCATTGGTGCGGCCTCACTTGGAATATGTTCTTCAGTTCTGGGCTCCAGTTTAAAGAATAATTGCCAAGGAGCTAGAGAGAGTGCAAAGACGAGCAACCAAACTTATAAGGAGAATGGAGGAGAGGTTGGAAGAATTTAACTTATTGAGTCTTGAGAAAAGATGGCTCCGGGGAGACATAATTAATTTATATAAGTATATAAATGGTCCCTACAAGCCCCCTCAAAAGACAAGGGGACATTCGCTTCGGCTGGAGAAAAAAGGATTTAATCTCCAGAGGAGAAAAGCATTCTTCACTATGAGAACTGTAAATCTGGGGAATAGCTGACTGAGGAGCTGGTCACAGCAGGAACAGTTGTGAGTTTCAAGAAGCTTTAGATAACAACCTGAAACTAAAGAACCGTGCTGACTATATATATATATATATATATATATATATATATATATATATATATATGTTGCATAATATGTCTGTTTGTTGTGTATTATTTTCTCTAGAAATATAATTTAACAGTGCCAGAACATGTATACCACATGTTGGGTTAAATGCTTTGTAAATGGATCACACTGAAACTCTTGTTTTGGTATGTCACCAAAATGGATAAAAGCTTGTCTCATCTACTTCATATTTTCTTTAAATGAATTCCTTTACTGTGAATTTCATTTTTTATGATAGTTTTTACCATCCCAGCTTGATTTTGATAAAATTGCCATGGCTAGATCTGTGTAGTTCCAGCTCTAAATACAGTCTCTTTATTTCTGCTGATAAGATAACAGAATGCATTTTAAAGAACCGTTGATAAAGTAAAGCCCCCTCCTTGGAAACAGGCAATAGGGATAAAAAGTTTTGACTGTATTAATGCCTTAAAGCTCCCTTCTGTGTCTGCCTAAACCAACAAATGCAGAAAACCACCACATCAACATCCTTGTCAGAATGAATAATCTAAAATTAATGTGCACTTGTCCACTAGTATTACCATTCCTGACATGGAATACTTGCCTGCACTGGCTTGAAACCGACAATCCTTCACAAGCAGTTTTCTCACTGCCAAGGTCTCACAGAAAATATAAAGCACAAAGGAGCTTAGCACTGTGACTCTAAATGATACATACAATCATTGCTGACACATAAAACTATTGATCAAATTCATCCAAGACCACAATAAATTCTTGGATTTTCTGTTTGTTTTAGAGTTTTGAATTTACTGTTGCTCTTTGCTACAGTCCAAGTTCACCCTCAGAGTGATTCCTGTTATCCACTTAAACATCTGATATTATGTATTTATTTATGCAGAGTCAAACAGATACAGTCATATATCATTCACCATGAACACAGCAGATTCGATCAACTCTATGCAAACTGTTTGACTTTATCTTCTTGGGGTGTAAACAGTGGTTAAATTCTGTTCTATAATAAAGCAGTAAATAACATTGGTAAATCACTTTTGTGTTTTGTATTTTTATTTTCTTAGTCTTTCAGTACAAGGTTCCAAACTGTATCAGTATTAATGATTTCTTAAATTCTAACTTCCAAATGTAATGCAATGCTCTGTTTCCAAGCGTTACATTTTATGTACTATATGTCTCATATTTAATCTAAATCTGGATTAAAGCGGTTGTACACTTTATAATGTGTTTATAATGTTTTTATTTAAAATAAAAATCACACAATTTTCTAATAAACATGTATTAAAATTCTGCTCCTGTACCTCTATTTTACCCATGCAGTAGGCTCCTATCTGGAGAAAAAAATGGAACAGCCCACATTTCTGTCCATACCATGCTCCAAAATATGGGCCAATGCTTGTTTTCAGAGGATCTCTTATTTTCTTATTCTTCTGTTAACCGATACATACAGTACTGTACCACAGTAAACGGTGGTTGTCCGTTAGCCAAGAAAAACAGGCACCCCCAAAAGAATCACACCCATCAGATCCCCTTACACACTGTGGTGGCAGCAAGAATATTACAACGGGGAACATGGAGGTTCAGCTGGCAGGGCCATAGTTATAGGGGGTGCAGTTATAGCCAGGGCTGCCGTCAGTCATCTATTAACTGTTTCAGGGCCCTATGCAGCTAAATCAAATGGCCCCCCCCCCCCCCCATTACTAGTTCCTATTTTTAACATATCACTGAGCCCCTTTTTTGATTAGGGCCCCTGACAGGAGTACTGCCCTATTGCCACCCCTGGCACCCTTTTTACAAAGTGTGAGCTAAGACCTTGAACCTTCCTCATGCCACAGTAAAGACCCGGGTAACGCTTGAGAAATTTCTGCCTATACAACAGTGCTTGCCCCTCCATATGAAATTCGAAAAAGCCTTACATAGCACCATCACATCCTTATGCTTAAGGAACAATGGCATATTTTGCAAAGGATAATGTGACATTCTGCCATAAACTCGTAGGGAATTGTCTCAAGGAGCTCAGGTTCCTTTCCATGAGTGTGGACAAAGTGAGCTTCTCTTGGTTCAGCTGGCTGACACTTCAGTTCCACTCAGGTGCACTTCTCTTTGGCTTCCGTTTTCTTCTTCTCATTTTCCTTGATGCGCTGGAGGAAACTATCTCTGCTCTTGTAGTGGGAAATATGCTCAACACGGACGTTGATTCATTTGGCAAGGATTTTACCCTTGATCTGCTTGTTCAAATTATACTCACAGCATGCTGTGTAACATTGTAGATCCTGCCAGTCTTGCCATGATATCATTTATGTGGCATGCCTTTTTTTTATGGTGCCCCTTAATGTATACAATGTCGCCCTTCTTGTAGATGCATACGTATGTTGACAAAGGCACAACTCCATGTTTACTGAAGGGTCTGGAGAACATATACCGAGTTCCATCCCATTTACCTCTTGTGTTTGTCATTTTCACACCTTAAAGATGGCGAGTCCAGCGGAAAGACAGGGACTGGCTTCCTTCTCCTCCCCTGAGGGCATGAGCAATTAGGTGTCACAGCAGGTAAAACCATCCTCCTTGGCCTCTTGATCTTTTGAAATGCCTTCTGACCCCAACCACATTATTTCATCAAAGAGCTCTTCAGAATATGGATCATCTAGTGCAGTCTGTTTATTGGGTGACATTTGTCCTGTCTTTGCTTCAGTTTGGACTGATGATGACAGTATTTGTGGCCGTGACTGAGAGGAAGAGGAGGTAAAACCGCTGGATGCAGGGTGTGCTAACCAATGAAGAACAGATTGGCGCTGCTCTTCATAAATGAGATGCACAGGGAACCGACCAAGCGGTGACAGGCCTGACGGTCCTGCGACTTACAATGTGCTCGCTTGTGTGTTGCCCGGAACACTAGAAGGAGTGCCTTGTCTCGTACCTCTGGCGCTAAGACCTACACACCTCCTTGCTCGATTACCACCTCTAGTTCGCTCCATGTTCTAAAATATAAATATTAAAAAGGTCAAGATTTGTTCACAGTTTCTTAACTGTACTGCAAAGACAGCAAATCACAAGTGTTCTTAAATCCCTATAGTTTCCAACTGGCAACTAGAATTAGAAATAAAAAAAATTCAATGGAATATCTGTGAAATGGGGTCTTATAGAATAACCCTGACAACAAAACAGCACATCAAAACTGTTCTTAAATACCTGTACTTTGTAACTGACAAATAGGAGTAGAAATAGAATTTTTTCTATGGTATACCTGTGAAATTGGGTCTTATGGAAGAACCCTGACAGGAAGACAGCACATCAAAAGTGTTCCTAAATGCCTATGCCTTGTGACTGACAAATAGGAGTAGAAATAGAAATTTTTCTATGGAATATCTGTGAAATGGGGTCTTATAGAAGAACCCTGACTGTAACACTGCATAACAGAACTTTTGTGGAATCCCAAATATTTGCTGGTAGCAAATAGTATTACAGATAGATTTCTTTCTATGGAATATCTGTGAACGGTGTCTTATGGAAGAACCCTGGCTGCCACAGTGCGACAGAGAGGTCTTCTTGAATCCCAAAAGTTTACTGCTACCAAATAGTATTATGGAATATCTTTCTATGGAAAACCTGTGAACGGTGTCTTATGGAAGAACCCTGACAGCAACACTGCAAAACAGAACTTTTGTGGAATCCCAAAAGTTTGCTGCAAGCAAATACTATTACACATATATTTCTTTATATGGAATTTTTCAGAACAGTGTCTTATGGAAGAACCCTCGCTGCAACAGTTTGACACAGAAGTCTTCTTGAATCCCAAAAGTTTACTGCTACCAAATAGTGTTACAAATAGATTTCTTTCTATGGAATATCTGTGAACAGTGTCTGATGGAAGAACCCTGGCAGCAACACTGCAAAACAGAACTTTTGTGGAATCCTAAAACTTTGCTGCAAGCAAATACAAATATATTTCTTTTTATGGAATATCTGTGAACAGTGTCTTATGGAAGAACCCTGGTTGCAACAGTGCGACACAGAAGTCTTCTTGAATCCCAAAAGTTTACTGCTACCAAATAGTATTACAAATTGATTTCTTTCTATGGATTATCTGTGAATGGTGACTTATGGAAAAACCCTGACAGCAACACTGCAAAACAGAACTTTTGTGGAATCCAAAAACTTTTCTGTTAGTAAATACTGTTACTAATAGATTTCTTTCTATGGAATATCTGTGAACCGTGTCTTAAGGAAGACCCCGGGCTGCACCAGTGCGACACAGAAGTCTTCTTGAATCCCCAAAGTTTACTGCTCTCAAATAGTATTACAAATAGATTTATTTCTATGGAATATCTGGGAACAGTGTCTTATGGAAGAACCATGACAGCAACACTGCAAAACAGAAGTTTTGTGGAATGCCAAAACGTTGCTGCTAGCAAATACTATTACAAATAGATATCTTTCCATGAAATATCTGTGAACGGTGTCTTATGGAAGAACCCTGACAGCAACACTGCAACACAAAAGTCTTCTTGAATCCCAAAAGTTTACTGCTACCAAATGGTATTGCAAATAGATTTCTTTCTATGGAATATCTGTGAACCGTGTCTTATGGAAGAACCCTGGCTGCAACAGTGGGACACAGAAGTCTTCTTGAATCCCAAAAGTTTACAGCTACCAAATAGTATTACAAATAGATTTCTTTCTATGGAATATCTGTTAATGCTGTCTTATTGAAGAACCCTGGCTGCAACAGTGGGACACAGAAGTCTTCTTGAATGCCAAAAGTTTACGACTACCAAATAGTATTACAAATAGATTTCTTTCTATGGAATATCTGTTAATGCTGTCTTATGGAAGAACCCTGGCAGCACTGCAACACTTGCCTTTCTTTCTATGGCAGATTTGCTGATGGTGTCTTTTACAGTAGCTGGACCCCCAAAACAGAAGAAATTAACTTTTGGGCACTCTGAATACAGATTGATAAATGTAGCAAGCTATACAAAACTATACACTATACCAGTACGGCCCCCGGGCCATGCCCAGGTCTGCTAATAGTAGCGCTGAGGGCCCGCCGCGGCCGGGTATTGCTGAGAGGCTGGCGCGGGCCATCAGCGCTACTATTGCTGGTGAATTAGGCAGCGACGCGGTGAACTCCGCTCACAGCGCCGCTGCCTCTCCTGGGCGCACACAGAGTAATAACTGTGCAGGCCCAGGAGCTGACGGAGGAGCGTCCTGGCGCTGGCAGCATGACGTCATCACGTCACCAGCCCGGGAAGCTCCTCGGATAGAAGATGAGCGCACTCGGCCGGGAAGCAGGTAAGCCAAGGTGAGTATTAGTGTTTGTTATTTTGGTCATAAAACTATATACCTGCCTGTGGGAAGCCCTATCTTTTATACCTGCCTGTGGGAAGCCCTATCTATATGCCTGCCTGTGGGAAGCCCTATTTATATACCTGCATTTGGGAAGCAATATCTATATACCTGCATGTGGGACGCCCTATCTATATACCTGCCTGTGGGAAGCCCAATCTATATACCTGCCTGTGAGAAGCCCTATCTATATACCTGCCTGTGGGAAGCCCTATCTATATACCTGCCTGTGGGAAGCCCTATCTATATGCCTGCCTGTGGAAAGCCCTATCTATATACCTGCCTGTGGGAAGCCCTATCTATATACCTGCTTGTGGGAAGCCCTATCTATATACCTGCCTGTGGGAAGCCCTATCTATATACCTGCCTGTGGAAAGCCCTGTCTATATACTTGCCTGTGGATAGCCCTGTCTATATACCTGCCTGTGGAAAGCCCTACCTGCTTGTGGGAAGACCTAACTAGCTATATACCTGCCTGTGTGGAGCTTTAACTATATACCTGCCTGTATGGAGCCCGAACTAGCTATATACCTGCCTGTATGGAGCCCGAACTAGCTATATACCTGCCTGTGTGGAGCTTTAACTATATTCCTGCCTGTATGGAGCCCTAAATAGCTATATACCTGCCTGTTTGGAGCCTTAAATATACCTGCCTGAGGGGAGCTATATCTATCTATATACCTGCTTGAGGGGAGCTATATCTATCTATCTATATACCTGCTTGAGGGGAGCTGTACCTATCTATATTCCTGGCTGAGGGGAGCTGTACCTATCTATATTCCTGCCTGTGGGGAGCTGTACCTATCTATATTCCTGCCTGTGGGGAGCTGTACCTATCTATATTCCTGCCTGTGGGGAGCTGTACCTATCTATATTCCTGCCTGAGGGGAGCTGAACCTATCTATATACCTGCCTGTGGGGAGCTGTATCTAAATACCTGCCTGTGGGGAGCTGTACCTATCTATATTCCTGCCTGTGGGGAGCTGTACCTATCTATATTCCTGCCTGAGGGGAGCTGAACCTATCTATATACCTGCCTGTGGGGAGCTGTATCTAAATACCTGCCTGTGGGGAGCTGTATCTATCTATATACCTGCCTGTGGGGAGTTGTATCTATCTATATACCTGCCTGCGGGTACCTATATCTATATACCTGACTGACTGAGGTGAGCTGTATATACCTGACTGACTGAGGGGAGCTGTATATACCTGCCAGACTGAGGGGACATACATCTACATACCTACCTTACTGAGGAGAGCTGTATATACCTGCCTTACTGTGTACCATGAGTAAGGCAGGTATATAGATACATCCCCCAGTAAGTTTCCACAAAAATAATCTCCCAAAAAACGTTTTTTTTCCCCTGTTCACCCTATGTTTTTATTAGTCCGGCCCTCCGAAAGCATCGTACCTTTTCATGCGGCCCGATGGGAAAATTACTTGCCCACCCCTGCACTATACAACAGCATTACACACCTCCCTAACTCCCGAACTATTGATGTGCATGATTCCATAAGCAAGCTGTCCCCCCTCCATCCTCCGATTAATCTAACAAGCAGCTTTTCCTGTGTAAAATCGCTAGAAAATTGTGTTTCTGCCTGCTGGCAAACAAGCCCATAGAGGCAGCAGTGTGTTCAGTACAGAGAGTAAGGTTGACATGGCATTCAACAGGAAATACAGTGATATACACATAAGATGGTCATGTGATTTTAGCAGCCAATGAGATCCCTTAACCCTCAGTGGTGATGTTTTTAACCTCCTTCTGTGCTCTGCACTGATTGGCTGGCCACCAAAACTGAAGGAAACAGCTGAAAATGGCACCGAACTCATGTCCCAAACCCGCATTTTACGAAACATGTGGCAAAAAAATTGGTTTGGCTCGGGTTCGGAAAATTCCTCTTGAACTAACCTTTTTCCGAATGGTTCGCTCAAAACTACTTATATCTGTTGTTTCGAATACCATGATTTTTTTTTATCTTAGGAAACCACAGGAATGAATATGGCTTCAAACTATGAGTCTTTCATTTCCATATTTGGTGAAAATATTCCCTGGAAGTTAGAAGTTATAAATTCAGGCTATCTGACTCCATTAAGGAGTAATGACCTAAGCTAGAAATATGTCCTACAAAAGTTTCCTCTGCATGTACAGTAATGAGGTGCAATACACAGTGGAAGGAAAATTCTGCTCACACCTGCTGTACCTGCCGCACCTAGACTGTTAACCCCTTGCCTGCTGCCAGAAAGTTTCTCTGCTACACTTCTGCCTGCCTTCTCAACTGGTCACCACGAGTAGTCATGCTAGGGGTAGTGACCTGTGAATTCTCCACAGCTAAGTCCTTACGATCTTGCAGTGGGCTCCGTAGAAAATCGGGGGCACCTTAGATTTCGCTCCCTGGAGTGGTCTGCATCTCCATCGCTTGTGGTGACTCAGAGGATCCTCACCTACATTCCACCTTGTGACATTTAGCTTTTAGTGTGTTCAAAAGGGGGCATTTATGATTTGTTTGAACTGAATATCATGTGACCCAGCAGGCTTGATATCATCATGCCTTTCTCCAAAATCAAAGGGCTGCTTATGTAAAGATCTGTAGCTACACTGTAACTGAGAAGTTAGCACTTCTGCCTTTTGCATTTAGGGCCTAAGAAACAAATGTGTTTTTTCCCCTTAATACACATACCAGATTTAGGTTTCTTTTTTCCTTTTTTATGTTCAGTGTTTGACTAATCACTAAGGACAGGGCCTGGATGACGGGTAAGTGACGATAGGCAACCGTCTATGATGCTACTTCATCCCAGGCAGAAAAGGGAGCACAAGGAGGTATGAAGTTGGCTACATTTTCCATGGGGGAGGGGGGGGGGGGGTTTGAAACACAGTATGCTTTAATTGCATAGATCACAGGAATAGCTTGTCCCAGTCCAAAGGAATACAGACAACAGGACTAGAATGACCTGGGGTTGAACATTCTCTCAGCAGTGAGTGTGTGTGATTACTAAGCAGGGAAGAGACTGACAATAGCTGCCTAAGAGGAGAGGTGATGTCTGAGCATCCTGCAGCCAGAACTGAGAAGCTCTCATCATTGGTCATATTCCTTAGAAACGACCTGTACACTATGGATCATTAAGGTAGCAGCTAAAACAAAAATGGTACAGAATTTTTAATAATGATAAATGGTGAAAATGTTTATTATTTAATTTTCAAGTTTCCAACATCACTTCGTGGTAAAATCCCTTTAACAATCTGGGGTCAGCAAACTCAAGCGATAAGCAACAGGACCAACCACTGTTGTATGACTTGTCCATTGTTCTTTAAGCTGTGCTTCTCAGCTAAATATCTTACTGATCCAATTAATAGAGGGCTGTTATTCTTGTTTTAAACTTGTTTTTTATTTTAGACCATTTTATTTCTGAAAACTCTCTTTGCACATTTTTTTTTTATATAACTATAACTGTTTGGGGACACATGGTGTACACAATTTGTAGCAGTGAGTGTGAAATTGTATTGTGGAGTAGTGAACCCTGGTTATCACACCAATGTCTCACAAGTGAGAGGGCCCTACATGTATGAGTTCACCTTGACAGATCTAATCTTCTGTCCTAGCTTGTTTGTTTTCATTCCCTGATATTAACACTAAGCCCAATTTAGGGTTAGAAAATAAGTTAGTGTTAGGATTATTTTCTATAGGATTTGGAGAACCCTGAATATTTTGAAAAGTTTGGCTAGACTACTGTCAAGCAGAATACAAACTTATTCAAGCAATAACACATATTGGGCTGTGGAAAATTTCAAATTCCTATGATTTTCCCTAACATGTTTAGGACCAGGCCATTTTTGGACTAAAAGACCAGACTAATATTTAATTATACAGTACTCCCTGACATGATTTTCATAGCATCATTCAAGCTTAGATACAGCTTCTTCCTGTTCTGTCATCACATTAATTCAAAAGACTGAGTATCATACTTATAACCTGGAGGTTATTTGGCCTAGAGCTGAGGTGAGCAATAAAGTGTTGGTCCCAGAGGTGACTCCAGCTTCATCAGAAGGCTGTGTTGATGAACCTGTTGACAAATAGCTCAACAAAGTATGCCTGCTCATTAGAGGCTGGACAGCAACTCAATAAAGCTATGCTATGACTTGTCAAGCAAGAGAGTCAATTCGGTACTAAAAGCTAGCAGAGGTAGGAGAAGCACTTCACAGAACTTCTAAACAGCATTCCTGGTCTCCAAGAGAAACAAATGTCCAATTGAAATCAATTGATGAGATCTTATTAGTGCTCCCAAGAGAAGCAAGAAATAGGACTAATCACAACAATAACAAGTAAGTGGTCATTCGGGGCTGAGTGTACTGCCCTCTGAAACGCTGATGTTGCAGCTTTGAAGGTAAGTGATGGACACCACCTTCTGAAGCTATATTGTATCATTGGGTTTGCCCTCAGACAAATCCAATGGCCAAAGAGTTTGGTTTTCGGTGTCGACTGCAGGTGGAATTCCTTGCACAGTAAAATACAGTTAAAACCAGAAGTTTACATACACTATATAAAAAGACACATTTGAATGTCTTTCTCACTATCTACATGAAATCAGAATAAACCTTACCCATTTTAGTTTAATTAGGATTACCAAAATTATTTAAATTTGCAGAATGCTAAAATAAAGAGAGAGACAGAATTTTTTTAAGGCATTTTTATTTAATTAGTATTTGGTAGCATTGTCCTTAAACTGTATGATTTGGGTCAAACATTTTGGATATCCTTCCACAAGCTTTTCACAATCGTTGGTAGGAATTTTGGCCCATTACTCCTGACAGAACTGGTGTAACTGAGCCATGTTTGTAGGTTGCTTTGCTCGCACCTGCCTTTCAAGCTTTGCCCATACATTTTCAATAAGATTGAGATCAGGGCTTTGTGATGGCCACTCCAAAACATTGACTTATTTATCCTTAATCCACTTTGTAATCAGTTTGGCAGTATGCTTCAGGTCATTGTCCATTTGGAAGACCCATTTCCATCCAAGCTTTAACTTTCTGGCTGATGTCTTGAGATGTTGCTTCAGTATTGCCACATAATTTTCTTTCCCCATGATGTAATTTATTTTGTGAAGTGCACCTGTCCCTCCTGCACCAAAATAACCCCACAACATGATGCTACTACCCCCGAGTTTCACAGTTGGGATGGTGTTCTTAGACTTCCAAGTTTCTTCCTTTTTCCTCCAAATATAACAATGGTCATTATGGCCAAACAGTTCAATTTTAGTTTCGATAGACTACAGACATGTCTCCAAAAATGTAGGTCTTTGTTCATGTGTGCATAAATATGGCTTTTATATGTTTCTCTTGGAGTAATGGCTTCTTCCTGGCAGAGTGGCTTATTAGCCTATGATTTTACAGTACTCATTCTACTGTGGACATTGAGACAATCTTACCAGCTTCCACCAGCATCTTCACAAGGTCTTTTGCTTTTGCTCTTTGGTTGATAGGCACATATTGAAATAAAACACGTTTATCTCTTAGACACAGAACCCGTCTCCTTCCTGAACATTACAATGGCTGGACATTCCCATTTTGTTTGTACTTGCGTAGTGTTTGTTTGTTTGTACATATTAACGAGGCACCTTCAGGTATCTGGAAATTGCACCCAAGGATGATGCAGACTTGTGCAAGTCCACAATTCTCTTCCTGATATCTTGGCTAATTTCTTTAGACTTTCCCATGATGTTACACACAGAAGCACTGTGTTTCTGGTTTGCAATTAAAATTTATTTGTCTCTAAATAACCCAGGTGTTGCCAATAAACCTAGACCCAGAAGCTTCCAAAGACATTACATCATCATATGGGCTGCCCCAAATTGTTTAAAAGCATATTAATCCTAGTGTATGTAATCTTTTGACTTCGCAGAAAGTAATTAAAATGCCTTAAAATTCTCTCTCTCATTATTATGGCATTTGGCAAATATAAATAATTTTGGTAATCCTAATTGACCTAAAATGGTTAAGGGTTATTGTGATTTCATGTCAAATAATGAGAAAAACATGCATATGTGTCTTTTTATATAGTGTATGTAAACTTCTGGTTTCAACTGTAAGTTTCACAGGTTGCAAAATCATCACTGTTCCCTGTAATGAATGCCAGAATGGAGGCAATTCTGTGACTCATGTTCATGTAAAGCAATTTTGATGAAATTCCTGGTGTGGAAGAACAATTCGGCCAAAAGGATAGACAACCGTTCTACTCTCTAACAAGCAAACATGAGGATCATTTTTGGGCCCTTGCTTTGTAGCATTTCTTGAGTGGAATTCCTGACAAATGGAATAAGTATACAAAGGTTAATGGTTTTAAAGCTGGTAGGAATCTCCAATTAATGGAAGATTATTTGCATCAATAACTTGGGTCTATCTGACTTCAGATCCAACCTAGAAGGGCCCATCTAGAAAAGTGTACGGTTCAAGACTTCTAGCCTCAACAGGAAATATAAAGGAGCTCAAGGTGTTAAGTTTGTGCTTCTTATTTATGCCAGGCTGCAAATAAGTTCTGTAAAAGTCCATGCAGACAAAACAACAGCAGTGACTTAATTAAATAGGGAGAAACCTTGTCCCTCCTTTGTGGGGAAACATCTGCATCTGCTCACTGCCATGTATATCACAGGAAGTTTAAACATCTTGGCAGACAAGCTGAGCAGAGGCACAACCATACTGAGCAAGTGGTCTTTCAATCATGACATCAGGGAACTCTAGTAGAAGGCAACAAACAAACGCCAAGGTACAAATGTTCTTTCCCTGTACAAGATAGACCAACCACTGGTGGTGGATGCTATGCCCATGAAATGGGATTACCCTCTGGTTTACATCTTTCCTCCTTTTGCCAGTGTCCTAAGAGTCTTGACCAAAGCAACCCTAGACCAAACATATTTGTAGGATAAGGATAAGACAAGCGACTTACTGTATTATCACAATAAAGCATGACCTGGTATCACAGATCAGCTAGAAATCCCAAACCTGAAGAGTCTCACATTTTCAACATGGAAGTTGACTGGAACCTATTAACGTTCCCAGGTTTGGAATCTGAATATTCAGGTGCAAAGTTTAGTTACCACACATCCACAAGTATGAATGATGGGTTCCCTGCACAAACAAGTTTGACCGTGCATCCTAGAGTGCCATTCCCACAGCTCCAGAAGAACCTCAAATTTACAGCATGGAAGCTGACTGAAGCCTATTGACATTCCTAGGTTCTGGATCTTCAGGTGCAATATGGTGTTACCACTCAAGTCTGCCTGAATGATGGGTTCCTGCACAAACAGGTGTATCCTTTACTGCTGAGGTCTCAAGGACTTTTGGATAGACTAATAGAAACCCTTAGTCACTCCAGAGGCTCCTCAAATAACAAAGCATATGCAAGACTAATAACTATATTCCAGGCCTCCTCCTAAAGGATGTTCTCAAACTCTATCTATGACAATCCTACATGAATTAATTAAACAAGAGTATGACAAAGGCATAAGTCCTTTAACTCAGAGGGTACAGGAAACAGTAGAGAAGCTAAAGATTAAGAATGTAAATCTTTTTTCCTTTAGTTCTTTCAGCAGCAAAACGCTCCCTCCCTACTAAAATTAATTTAAACAGTTCGAACTACAACAAATTACAAAAGAGGGTGTAGTTTAGGGGCCATTAAATAGTATACGCCTACTCATTAAAATTTCCACTGTGCTATCGGCTCACAGGGCAAGATTAACCCCATATTGTGCTGCTGAAAGGACCAAGATAAACAGATTTACCTTCTAAATCTTCAGCTTCTGTAACCCCTCCCCCCCCCCCCAAACTACTCAAAAACTAGGATGAAAATCCTCATATCCTTTTTCTGGAGTATCAAACAGTACATCCCCCCCATTTCGGATCTCTGTCAGTTCAAAAATGGAACCAAGACTTCTCAGCCTTTTTGGATATTACCCCTTTAAAATTTACTCCAGTCCCTGGGAGAGGTACAATATGACAATTACCCATTGACGAGAAAACTCTAAGGCCCGGTTCACACGGCTTATTCTGGGATGGATTGGAGCCGTACTGCGCACCGTATTTGTGCTTCAGTACGGCTCCAATCCATCCCAGTAACTACGGTAATCCACAGTTCTCATAGAGAACTATGGATTCCATCGCTCCTCCCCGCTCGGCGAATCCGCCGCGGGGGGAGAAAGTGACATGCACATTATTTACGGCGGATATGCGCCGTAAATAATGCATTGTCTATGGGGCCGGCGGGCAGCTCCCCCGCCGCGCCCCTGCCCCCGCCCCTTATTCATGCCGTATTGCGGGCGGGATCCGTCCCGCTATTACTGCTTGAATAAGCCGTGTGAACCGGGCCTAAAAATCAGGTATTAATTATGTAAGATCCTGGGCAGATACCTTATATGATAGTACATCATGGTACGGCTACTGACAGACGCCCCACAATGTACATATTTATGATTGGTTGGCAAGTGGTTAAAATCTACCAGACATCTGATCTGTTTACAGTCTGATTTGATGCATACAGTAGTTTGTAATTTAGACTCTAGACTGATGCACAGCAACAAAGCTACAAGAAATTTGATTTTTCCAAGACATCTCTGCATGTTGCCAGCAGGTCCCATAGGAAACAATTCCAATTGTTGAGGAATATTATATTGAAGCGTTGCTGTTTATTCTGTAAAATTAATTTAAAGGTTTAAAATATAAGTAGCAACATAAACATGCAAAATATGGACAATAATGTATTTTTATGAATACAAACCGAGCAAGTGTGCTAGGTTTTGCCTGAAAGGGTCTGGAGAGAGGCGCACATTCATGATGGCTGAAGCACCAAATAGGTGTTCTGGAAACAAGTACAGGTCCCAGAGAACTAGCATCTATCAGATATTCAGGGTGCTTTCACACAGTGTGTTTTTGGCAGAAATGCACAGCATTAAGCTGCGTTTGCTGTGCATTTCTGAAAAAAAATGCACTAAAAACGCACTGTGTAAAAGAACCCTCAGAGCATATTAACAAGTTATGCTATAAATGCCTGAGATTTTAAAGAAAATGTGTAAAATGAATTAAAATAGTTGGCCCACCATGAATATTTATCCCACATGCACATGACTGCTAAGACAGTAAAAGGCTCATGATCTTGTGAGTAAATACATGATATGGATGACCAGCGAGAAACAGCACAGCAATGGGGATCACGGAGCAGCAGCACTGGAACGATGTGTAATTTGTTTTATTTTAAGTCATTGGTATGCAGTAGAGGAGTTTAAAAAACCTATTGATACCCCTTTACAGAGAAACTGTGATGGCCTCTGAAAACTTAAGCTGAAAACAGGATTAAATCACATCATATATTAGGTAGGCTATGGTCAGCATTAACCACACCATCTAAAGGATTAGCCAGGATTTGTTTCTACTGTAGGAGCAAGATAAATATTACAGTGGGCACCCACATGGATAGTGTGGGTGCAGCTCTTGTGCCATCACTTTTCATGGCATACAGTGAAGGAAATAATTATTTGATCCCTTGCTGATTAGTTTGCCCACTGACAAAGACATGAACATTCTATAATTTTAAGGGTAGGTTAATTTTAACATTGAATAGAATATCCAAAATTAAATCCAGAAAATCACATTGTATAAATTATAGAAATTTATTTGCATGTTGCTGAGAGAAATAAGTATTTGATCCCCTATCATTAAGATTTCTGGCTCCTACAGACCAGTTAGACGTTCCTAATCAACTTGTTACCTACATTAAAGACAGCTGTCTTAAATAGTCACCTTTCTAAAAGACTCTTGTCCACAGACTCAATTAGTCAGTCAGACTCTAACCTCTACAACATGGGCAAGACCAAAGAGCTTTCTAAGGATGTCAGGGACAAGATTACAGACCTGCACAAAGCTGGAATGGGCTACAAAACCATAAGTAAGATGCTGGGTGAGAAGGAGACAACTGTTGGTGCAATAGTAAGAAAATGGACGAAATACAAAATGACTCTCAATTGACATCGATCTGGGGCACCATGCAAAATTTCCCCTCGTGGGGTATCCTTGATCGTGAGGAAGGTGAGAGATCAGCCTAAACCTACATGGGGGAACTTGTTAATGATCTCAAGGCAGCTGGGACCACAGTCACCAAGAAAACCATTGATAACATATTACGCCATAATGGTTAAAAGTCCTGCAGTGCCCGCAAGGTTCCACTGCTTAAGAAGGCACATGTGCAGGCCCATCTGAAGTTCACCAATGAACACCTGGATGATTCTGTAAGTGATTAGGAGAAGGTGCTATGGTCACATGAGACAAAAATTGAGCTCTTTGGTATTAACTCAACTCGCTGTGTTTGCAGGAAGAGAAATGCTGCCTATGACCCAAACACAATCCCCACTTTCAGCCATCTAGGTGGTTCCATAATGTCCTTTCCTACACCAGGACATTAAAAATGGGTTGTGGCTGGGTCTTCCAGCAAGACAATGATCCAAAACATACAGCCAAGGCAACAAAGGAGTGGCTCAAAAAGAAGCATATTAAGGTCATGGATTGGCCTAGCCAGTCTCCAGACCTTAATCCCATAGAAAACTTGTAGATGGAGTTGAAGCTGAGTTGCCAAGCAACAACCTCAAAATCTTAATGATTTAGAGATGATCTTCAAAGAGGAGTGGACCAAAATTCCTCCTGACATGTGTGCAAACCTCAATTACAGTACAAAAAAGGTCTGACTGCTGTGTTTGCCAACAAGGGTTTTTCCACCAAGTATTAAGTCTTGTTTGCCAGAGGAATCAAACACTTATTTCTCAAATTTATATAATTTATCCAATGTGATTTTCTGGATTTTATTTTGGTTAATCTATCTCTCAATGTTAAAATTAACCTACCCTTAAAATTATAGTCTGTTCATGTGTTTATCAGTTTGCAAACTTAAAAAATCAGCAAGGGATCAAATAATTATTTCCTTCACTGTAATAATATTCCGTAGGTAGGAAAGGTGTTAATGGCAAGATTTTCTTTTTATATGGCATTGTGTATTTGTACAGAACTCTATAAAGGAAAGATTTTGCTATATACTTTTCTATTTATAGTTGAACTCCATAGAAGAAATGTGAAAAAATCCTAAGGAAACTGACATTACTGTTTTTATAGTGGCCTGTCCCACATTTACAGTACCTGAGAATTTTTTTCTCTGTTTCTGCTATGAAGTTACAATGCAGATAATAACAATATAAACCGCAAATAACAAGGTCTTTTGCTCAGATCTGGTAGATATAAAATCATATTATAAAAAATATGTAATATAAACCTTATTAGTATTATGTATCATTTTTTAGTTCTCTAAAAGCAGTCCGCAATGAGTGTTTTAATTTTTGATGCCAAGGCTACATCCAGGGGCATGTACATACATTTAATAGTAAGTAGTTTTTCTGTAGCAGACACACTAGTATAAAAATAAACTATATGGAAAATATGAAGATGTTTTTTGTCTCATAAAAAAAGAAATCGAATAATAATTACAGTACAGATGTATACATGTCTTAGGAAGTAGCCATGGCAGCAACTATGAAAGCACAAATTGTTTACATTACCGCTTGTATTCACGGGACTGGAAATGGATACACAAAAGGTTTTTATGAGTGACTTTCATGACTGAACAGTCTTACATAGGAAAAAGGTTTAGACCTTCTTTAACTTCTGTAACATGAAGGTCTCATGCACTAGACAAGATATGTATAGTTCTCTAACCGGGTTGACCTAAAGATGCATGCCCTGATTGTATTCAGAGACATACAGAAGTTTTTTTCTATACAATTCTGTACAAATTCAAAGGGATGCTCCATTGCATGCTGTATACATAGAGCTTTTCTACCCGAGAATCAATCTAAGGAACAAAGTCACTGTACATGATACCCAATGCAACTGTGGAGCTGGCATTCAGGTTCTGTGCACTGTACATGACTCAGTCCATGACTGCCCAAGTTCTACTCAATGTTTTTTCTGAAATTGTAATCCTAAATAACTATATTAATCTAAAAACAAAAAAAGTTTCATTTAGCCATTATTGTTATCAATTAAAGAGTGTAGAGATTCATTTACACCAATAAAATTGTAACTAATTGCAGAAATTCTAATATTTGGTTTCTTCCTGTTAAACAATTATGACATAATGGGCATAATTTATCAAAAGAGCCTACCAGACTTTTTGCTCAAAGCGAACAATCACAGTGCAGCTTTTAATTGTCTAAAAAGATTTAATTGCTTTATTGTTAATGCCAAATGTATGCCCTGTACACTCCATGTCCCTTTATTGTTTAGGTCAAGGGTGCGCAACATGTGACCACCAGTGTCCCTCTGTACAGCCCCCAGCTAACAGGACACCAACATGCTTTATCTCTGTACTCATACTTCAGAATGAAATATGTATCTTTTGACAGCTGCATTTAACCAATAGCATTGTATGACTGTTATAGTGGGCATGGTATGACTGACACAGTTATGGTGGGCACTCTATGGCTGGAAGTGTTTTAGTGGGTACTGTATGGCTGGCACTGTTTTCATGGGCACTCTATGGCTATCACAGTTATAGTGGGAATTTTTTGGCTTGCTTTGTGTTATGGTGGGTACTGCATCCATGAAACTGTTTTGGTGGGCACCATGTGGCTGGCACTGTATGTCTGGCACTATAGAGATGCATGTGCAATTTTAAGCAACCAAAGTGAGCAATTAAATTTGTTCCTCAAATGAATATTTGTTTCTGACACAAACATGGCAGATTCACAAGATATACCATAAAAATTTCTGATAGGTTCAAGACTCCAAAGAAGAGGAGATAAATTGGAGAGGAGGCTACATATGTGGGGTCGTCTTATCCAAGGACACATTCAGGAATTGCTTTGGGGCCCCACAAGTATATGGGCTTAGGTGGTCAAATGTATGTCCTTGGAATACAGGGGAAATTCCCAGGACCCATTGGTCGGAGCTGCTTATTTAACTGTCTGTGTGTTTTAGAATGTGCAAACAGTAAAAAAACATGGTACCAGTAGGAAGCCATCATCAATTAGTCTTGTAAGGTGCAGGCTTACTACAAGATGTCAATAGGGTGTCCTAAAATAGGCTGAGTTATGATCTGGGTACACTTTAAGATAGTTAGAGGCATGGCCTTTTGTAGTGTTATATGTGCATGGCTTGAGGAATGGCCTGTTATGTTTTTATATAGTGTACAGGAGTTGTACACTACGAATGTTAAGGGTTGTAGTACTGTAAGTTAGCAGTGTAATGATAATGCAATATCTATCATATTAGTGTCACTCAACTACAGGTGAACCCTAGCCCGGTGTAAGATGCTGAAGCTGTATTTTGTGCATGAGAAATGTCAAGTTATTGTGATTCATGCAGACTGTGTACTGAGTTACGGTATGTTTACATGGCGTTATTTATCTGTTTTTCAATCTGAAAAACGTATTGAGAAGCACTGCGCAAAATGTATCCAAAGATGTACCCAAAGGCTATGTTCAAACGGCTTATTCTGGGACTTATTTCAGCCCATAATTCACGCCGTACTGTGCGAATTATGGGCTGAAATACGTCCCAGTCATTATGGTCATCCACAGTTCCCATAGAGATCTATGGATTACGTCTCCTCTCCTTGCTCCCGACCCGCCCCCGTACACACGGCGTGATTGTGGGGCGAAATACGTCCTGCAATTAATCCGTGTGAACATAACCAAAGTGTGATGCATGTTTGGAAAGTTTTAAATAGGATGTCTGCTGCATAAAATAGATCAAGAATTGACATGTCAATTTTTTGAACAGATCCCAAAGAGACATCAGAAAGACAATCACTTATCTGAACACCGATGCGTGTTTTACATTGAAACTAATGTAAATCACGCTGCACATTGTTAGATGCATGTTAGGGTCCATTTTGGGTCAAAACATGGATCCAAACATGCATCCAAAAAAACGCTGTGTGAACGTACCCTTACTGTAATAAGCAGCTGGCAGCTGAGGAGTGATCTCCATGGAAACAACGGTGAGGTTAATAGGTTATTAATTGCCCTAGTAATTAGTGTTAGGGTTGTTCAAGCAGGGTGGTTCTATCAGTTGTTTTATCTGAGTGTTGTGTGTCTACACTATCAGTTAGGATGCATGGGGTTATTTAACCCACAGGTTGGGGCTATTGACCTTCAGGTCTGGAGTCAGCACCTTTCCCGATTCTTTGGACATGGATCCCTGAAGCAAAGAGGAAAGACATCTCTGGAATGGAATGCAGGCAAGCTAGTTTTGTAGGCTCTCATAGAAAGTTACATTGGATGTATAAAAAAGCAAGGCATAGTGAGCCCCGCATTGGCCTTGTGACCCTGCTGATGTCCAATATTTGCTTCTTTTCCTTGCCAAACCAACCCAAATCCAGTTCTCCTGTGGTTATACTCTATTAACTCCTTGTAGTCTAAGCTGGAAGAGAGAATATTTACAGATGGCAGTTCTCCTGGGGTTCCCCTTTAACTCCTTGAAGTCTAAGCTGCATCTGACTAAGGGGCTATTACACAGGATCGCTTTTGGCTGCTAGTTGCATAAAATTGAGAAAGGAAATGTATTTAATGAAGAAAATAGAGATGCCATGTATAACAGCTTGCCAGAAAATAGAGTGAGCGTTAATGTTTCCACCATTAACCCCTTCTAATCTCCTGCTTCTGCACCTGCACTACATAAAGGGCACCTTGCGCCAATACCATGGGCAGGAGACTAAAACCAACAACAGAGTGTGCTCTGGAGGATAGAAACATCTAACAATCTGCAGGTTCACCACTTCACTGTATTGGTTCCAGAGAAGTAAGAGAGGAATGATTTTGCTGCCCACTGATGACTACTACGCCCATCCTCTCCTCTGAATTTCTAGTCCATTATATTTGTTTATATATGTGTTGCTTTGTCTAGTTATAGTAGTGAAACAACCTTAAAAAACTACATTGAAATAGACGCCTCATACTGTATGATCTTTCTGGAGTACTGAGCAGGGGAGAAAATAAAGCGAAACCACCTCACCAATTCCTTTTCTGATGGCTCTTTGGACCACAGGGATCCCTATAGAAAATATATATCTCAAATAGTTGTACAGAATTTCCAATAGATATAGGGCCACATTTATGAAAACTGTCTAGGTCTAAATTTCACTTTGTTGCCTATAGCAACCAATCAACGTGCCCCTTTCATTTCATATAGTATTCTGGAAAAATGAAACGGGCACGTTGATTGGTCGCTATCGGCAACACCGTGAAATTTAGACCTAGACAGTTTTCATACATGTGGCTCATAAGGTGACATGTATGAAAGGGTTTTTCACCCTTTTTCTGGTGTACAATGCAACTGACTGAGCTGTCTGCAATGTCTAATGCGCCTAACGTATGCGTTAGGCGCATTGTTCGTAAGACTCTACACTTTTGAATGCTCCTAACATGAAGGGGTGTTCTGGGAGCGTTATGGGGGCATTATGGAGGTGTGTCACACCACATTTGCAAGATTAGACACATACATGAATGTGGTTCGACAAAACTAGGCGCATTATTGCTTCGACAGGCAGACCTATTTCAATGTGGTCTGTCTGAGCCTCAGGAGTCGAAGTGAAGCTAGATTTGCTGTAAGGGGCAAAAATGTCCAATATTTCTCAACTTACACCAGTACATTAATAAATAAGTAATTTATTATAGTTATCAGACTGTATAAAATTTAATTGTTTAAATTTAATAAAAATGTTATCATATAAATTAATATAAAAATATATAATATCCCAAAAATATAAGAATATCTCCTATAAAATGTATTTAAAATTAAAAGAATCTAAAACTCATTTTACATTAAATAACCCACTGATTATGTTGTTTAGATTTTTAAAATGTTCAATTTGACTTCATTAAATTTGAAATGTATTTTTGCTGCTTTCACCTTTTATTCTACATACAGCAAGAGCCAGCACACCACAGGTCTTGCTGGGACCTGTGTTCCTCCAGGCAGGATCAATACCATAGTTTCTATTCACTGACATCAAATTCTAATGACTTTTCTTTTATTTCCAGCCTATCTATAGCCTTTATACATGTTAGGCGTATTACTAATATGCCTAAGTTCCGTAATGTGCCTAACACATAGGCGAGGTGTGTCGAACATTACACACCATTTATGAACGCACAGAAACCACTTTCATACATTCAGGTGCATTATACACTGAAAATGAGACTCGACTATTCACTTTAATACGCTTTATTGGCATTTAGGCTGGCAAAAGCTTGTTTGTTGAGGGAATGTAGGTGGACTGAGAGTCCAGAGCAGGTTCTGTATTACAAAGGAGCTCTTGGGCCACCAGACGATGTAGGTTATGTGGAGCCTGCAGAAAAGCTGCAGTTTACACACCACATGCACTGGGTTGCCTACAAAGTATCCTAGTCTGGTTCTCAAATAAAACACTGTGGTACCTGTTGCCTGTTAAATGTCAAAAATCATATTTATTACAACATTTGAAGTACAGCATACAAATTCATGATCTGGGTAAATAACATTTTTCAAAACTTGAGACTCGTGTCAATGAGCATCATCCTGCACGTTTTTGGCCCAAAAGGACCTTTGTCGATATCTCTCAACAAGAGCTCCACAAGATGGGAATGTCCAGCCATCATACTCCTCTGAAAGGAGATGGGTCCTGTGTCTCAGAGATTAACTTGCTTTGGTCCGACATGTGCATACCAACCCAAGAACAAAAGCTAAAGACCTTGTGAAGATGCTGGTGGAAGCTGGTAAGATTGTGTCATTATCCACAGTGAAACAAGTATTGTATCAACATGGGCTGAAAGGCCACTCTGCCAGGAAGAAGCCATTACTCCAAAAGAAACATATAAAAGCCAGATTAATGTTTGGAGGAAAAAGGGAGAGGCTTGGAAGCCTAAGAACATCATCCCAACTGTGAAACACAGGGGTGGTAGTATCATGTGGTGGCTTTGTTTTGCTGCAGGATGGACTGGTGCACTTCACAAAATAGATGGCATCATGAGGAAAGAAGATTATGTGGTAATACTGAAGCAACATCTCAAGACATCAGCCAGAAAGTTAAAGATTGGGTGGAAATGGACCTTCCAAATGAATATGACCCAAAGCATCCTGCCAAACCGGTTATAAATTGGCTTAAGGATAACCAAGTCAATGTTTTGGAGTGGCCATCAGAAAGCCCTGATCCCAATTCTATTGAAAATTTATGGAGAAAGCTGAAAAGGCAAGCAAGGTAACCTAAGAACATGGCTCAGTTACACCAGTTCTGTCAGGAGGAATGGGCCAAAATTCTTATCAACTATTGTGAGAAGCTTGTGGAAGAATATCCAAAACATTTGACCCAAGTAATCCGGTTAAAGGCAATGCTACCAAATACTAATGAAATGTATATAAACTTTTGACTTTGCAAAAAGTAATAAAAATGCCTTAAAAAAATCTCTCTCTCGTTATTCTGGCATTTGGCAAACATAAATAATTTTGGTAATTGACCTAAAATGGGTAAGGTTTATTCTGATTTCATGTCAGATAGTGAGAAAAACATGCGCATGTGTCTTTTTAAATAATGTATGTAAACTTCTGGTTGATGATATGCATTCTCCCATGTTTTCAGTCTAACTTTAGATTCCAAAGTCCAACAGCATTTTAACATTGCTGGAACGTGGTTTTTGTTGGGGATTTGCGCTACAAGCTGCGGTCGGTTATCAGATTTGCCAATCCTGCGGAAGATCCAACATAATCTGCCATAATCTGTGCTATGTAGACTACTTTCGGATTTTTCACTGCGGTTTCAACAGATCTGGATAGAGTCGAGTTTTCGTCAGATTCAAAATTCCGAATAAACCAAAAATCCGGAGAGAATCCAGGCTGTGTAGACATAGCCTTACAGTTACTGCTATTTTTCAGTGTCATGCACTTTGGACAGCACAAGATGTTATTGGAAAACTGTACATATAACTAATTTCTGGCAGCATTGCTTCTTCAAACATGGTACATCTGACCAATTTTAAGCTAAACCAGATTCTATTTAATAAGAAAAAGTCTCCCACCTGCAGGCAACTGTTTCCGGGAGTTCGCCCCTCATCAGTGGGGTAAAGAGAATACTTATATTCCATGTAATACTTCCTGGTAAAATCAAATTTGCAAATTAGCTGTAGGGATGGGAGCTAGGTCTTTGAGAATAGTGTACCTTCAATTACATCTGATTCAAATAAGAACTTTCTTCTCTACCACTTATTTGCATACTTTATGATTACAGCGAGCATAGCATTGCATAGCTAACAAGTCTACCTACACCTGTGTTCTTCTTTAAAAAGAAAATTTATACCCTTAAAGCTACTTTAGAGCACTCTCAGTCAGCCAGGACGCTACTCTGCACTGATGAGGGGCAAACGCCCCAAATCAGATGTCTGCAGGTGGGAGACTTTTTCTCATAGAGGGGTAACTGGTTTGATTTAAAATACCTGGTCACGTTTCAAGAGTCTTCAATGAGTTGCATGTGACTGAAGAGTTGCTGCTTCCATTAAGCACCAGAAACCTAGATTTTTTCCCCCTAGTTTATTTGCATGTTTAAATTTCCCAGGGAGTTTATAATTCTCTCCACACCTTTATGGTGCTCTTTCTAAGGATAAACTTTATTCTTCAAGAGTCAAATAAGTCACCAAATTTTACCCCAAATCCTACCACAGTTTAGCCCATTTTTCTAATCTTCCTTTTTTCATTTATCATTTTCTCAGTATAGTTATATGAGGCTAGAAACATCTGCAACAAATTAATAAGTTTGTGAAAAGTACTGTGCTTTAAAATAAATGTTGTAAATGCTTGTAATAAAAATCAATTGATCCTTCTACAATACAGTTGTTCGTTTGTGAATAGAAATACATTCTTACTCTTCTATTCATCAGCAAAAGGGTGACTACAATGTCATTTTGGAAGCAGAAATGCATCAGTGTAGATGAATGAACAATTTTCGCAATGGAAAAGGTCTAGTAGATTGTGTTAAGCTATAATTTTACAAAATAGAATGTACCCTACATAGGGAGCAAATCATGAAGGTGCATAAATGGAAGTGAGTAGTTTGGGATAATGTCATAGTAAAAGGACACTACAATATACTTCACAACTACATACTGGCAGGTTTAATAGACATGCATGTACTTTTTCCACCTTCAGTTAGTGAGTGGGAGTGTTGCCCTTCTTTGTTTTTTAACTTATGGTCATGGTGGTCAGGCTGAGTCCTGATAATTTTTAAAAAGATTTTCAAAAGTTAGCTTAGGTATCCTATTAAGGCACTCTGGAATAATAGAGGGAAGAGCTTGATCAGTTAGCCAGAATGAAAATTGATTACAAAGAATGTCTCTATGTCTGGAGGAACCAGTTCAACCATGCATGGAAGACCAGCTGATTTAAATAAGCATCATGTGATGCCTCATGGTGATGCTGCGGGGAAAATGGAACACTTGCTATTGTAGTTGCCCACTAATAACACATAATTGCTAGGGTTCCTAGGAGTGGGACACCAAGTAATCTAGAGATAATTGGAAAAGCCTTCCAATGAATTTATATAATTAATAATAATAATAATAATAATAATAATAATAATAATCTTTATTTATATAGCGCCAACATATTCTGCAGCACTTTACAATGTAGAGGATATAATTACATACAAAAGACAGACATTACACAGTGAGAGCTACTTACAGATGAGACACAAGGTGTGAGGGCCCTGCTCGCAAGAGCTTACAATCTATGAGGGTGGCTGGGGGAAACAAAGGGGGAGAATATTATCTAAAATGGTCATGCAACATTGTGAAAGAAATTGCTTCCAAACACACTACCCAGGTTCACTCTCAAACCTCTAATGTTTAGCGCAGCAGGCTTTTATGGCCTAGAGACCAGGCAAGACCTGGACCAGAATGTGAAAACGGCCTTCCACCCATATATATATAGATTGTGTTAAGCTATAATTTTATAAAATGGAATGTCCCCTACGTAGGGAGCAAATCATGAAGGTGCATAAATGGAAGTGAGTAGTTTGGGATAATGTCATAGTAATAGGACACTGCAATATGCTTCACAACTACATACAGGAAGGTTTAATATATATGGGTGGAAGGCCGTTTTCACATTCTGGTCCAGGTCTTGCCTGGTCTCTAGGCCATAAAAGCCTGCTGCTCTAGACATCGGAGGTAGAGAGTGAACCTGGGTAGTGTGTTTGGAAGCCATTTCCTCCACAGTGTTGCAGACAGCAGCTGGAGAGAGAAGCCCTGCAAGCAGGACTGAGACCAACTTTCTGGTCTGCATATGAACAAACAGAGCTACACGATTGTGTAAAAAACTTTCTATTATATTAAGATGAAGTTAAGCTTTTTTTGTTAGATGACAAATGACTGCTGTTAAGCCTCTGGTTGGGATTTTTGTGTTGTTCCTGTTTTGTTTTCTGCCGTTTATGAAATCAACCCAGTTTTTTTTGCATTCAAACCCATTTGTGTCTACCATTTTGTCAAGCTAATTCCCACAGTATCTATCTATCTATCTATCTATCTATCTATCTATCTATCTATCTATCTACCTATCTATCTATCTATCTATCTATCTATCTATCTATCTATCTATCTATCTATCTATCTATCTATTCTGAGTATGATGCTCATTCCTGCTAACCAATAATATACATTGAATATAAAATCCACATAAAATATTACTTTTCTATTGAATCAGGTAGGTTTTGTATTATTAAGCATCCTTTTTCTGGTGTACAATGCACCTAACTGAGAAAGCTATGATGTCTAATGCACCTAACATATATGTTAGGTGCATTGTTCGTAAGACTCGACATTTCTGAATGCATGGAATTTAGGAGGAGATGTATAAAGATCGGCGTGTCGAAGCGCCTGTTTCCACGTTTTTTTTTGGTGAAAACTGCGTCTGATGAATGTCGGCGCCGAAGTGCGCTCATACATGCGGAGCAAACTTCGACGCATTATAAATTGGCGAAGCTTTCACCTGATGCACCTAACACATAGGGGAGGTGCGTCCGACAGCGGAGCCGGCACAGAGCTGCATTATATGCCAGAAAACCGGCGAAAATGCCGATCATACATGTCCCCCTTAACATTTGAATACTTCTGTATATAGGATGGGTTTGGTTGCCTTCATTCTTCACTTCTTCACATTTTTAGTGCACAGTTGATTACCACATCCCAAATCTAATTCAATGGAAAGATTAATCCTATACATCTCTGCATACAGCGAGTGTGCATGGATGTCAGTTCTTCTGGCATGGAGTGGCTGGGAGTTGTAGTACACCAGCACTGGAATAACCAAAAAGTCTCTTCAGATTGGAATCTGATAGCTTTATTCACAGAAGTTTTGGCAGGTTACAATACTTCCAACAGGCAGACAATTTCCTCAGGGTTTATACCCTTCTCTTCCTCTGAAATTGCCTCTCAAGCAATTCTCCAGACAATTTTCTCAAGCTCTTTTCCCCTTTGTCTTCCTTAGGCTATGTTCACAAGGCTTAATTGCGGGACGTATTTCACCCCGCAGTTACGCCGTGTGTACAGGGGCAGGGGAGCCGGCACTCCGCCGGCCCCATAGACATGCATTATTCTTGGCGCGTATACGCCGTGAATAAATGACATGTCACTTCTCTCCCCGCTTGCCGTATTGTGCGAGCAGGGAGAGGAGACGTAATCCATAGTTCTCTATGAGAACTGTGGATTACTGTAATGACTGGGACAGATTTCATCCCGTAATTCGCGCAGTACGGCGCGAATTACAGGCTGAAATACGTCCCAGAATAAGCCGAGTGAACCTAGCCTTAGGGTAAATAATAGCAGTTCTGCCTTTGGACTATTTGTTCCCATCAGTACACTTCCTCAGCTGCTTCATCAGGACT
Source organism: Phyllomedusa bahiana (assembly GCA_025379985.1). Taxonomy (NCBI): domain Eukaryota; kingdom Metazoa; phylum Chordata; class Amphibia; order Anura; family Hylidae; genus Phyllomedusa; species Phyllomedusa bahiana. The sequence goes on from JAODAL010010001.1 coordinate 83,891, forward strand.
CTATATCCTCAGCTTTACTTTCACTCTCCCAGGACAGTTCTGCCCGCTGTTCCACTTCAATATCTCTACTCCTTCCACTCTTCCAGGACAGTTCGACAAGCTGTTCTACCTTCCTTATGTTCACTGCCACTCTCCCATCTTCTTGCCACTACTTCTTTTCTCTTTTTTTTTCTCTTCCTATCTTGTTATTAAGAGACACCAGGTAGATGTTCAGCCACAGCCTGTTCTCCTCACTGTCGACGAGTGGGAAAATAATTCTGTAACAACACACTTAACTAAACTCTACTCAACATAACCAAACTCAAAATAGGCTGGCACTTGGCACACTCCCATTTATCTTTGTGCCTGCAGTCCCTCCATTCTTATCACACTGATTGGTTGCAGACCTGCACATGCCTTCCCCACTCTGCCATACTTAAATGACTCTAGATAAGGTAAGGTGCTTAGACACTGTAACGCCTCCTAGTCCTCTACAGTATATATGCAATATAAATATATACATGTAATACACAGCACACCTCATACACCTTATATATACAAGCACAATCCGTTCATAAGGGATGGTCCCACCCCTTACAATTTCATGAGATCAAGGAATGCAAATCAATGCAGATAAACCTACCTGAAAACAGTAACCTCATACCGGGTTCCTGCAACAAACTTGACTATGGTATTGAATATTGTAATTTGTCATTCAGCAGGATCAGTAGTGGTTCAGACTAGATCAGCCAATTAAAACACTTCATGAAGTTAAGTTTAAATGGCACATGTCATGGATTTAAGTTTAGTTTAATTAATTAGGTGTTATCCTGCTTAAGATAAATATTGCATTTGTTCTTTATATAAAGCAGTATAGCAGAGTATATGTGCTTTATGAAAACTTCAGTGGAGGAAATCAATTTAAGGAAAATAGTACAGGCTGTTGCAGTCTACAAGAAGTGATGAAGTACTGCCATTCTATCAAGGATCAGGGAGTGCTGGACAAGATACAGAGAGAGCCAATGATGATGTGAACCAGCCATTTAATTGAGTATAGTGTATAACATTGCTGTCCTGCCCTGTCTAGGCCTTAATCAGTCCACTGAACTGTTAATAACCTCTTAAGGACACAGCTAGTTTTGTCCTTCCTGACAGAGCTCCATTTTTTAAATCTGACATGTGACACTATGGGTGACATGTATGAACGGGGCTGCGCCAGAAGTCTGGCCCGCGGCACTTTGTAATGCACCTGATTTCGGGGAGCGTGCGGGGGCGGGGCACACTAGAAACATAGGAACCTATAGTTTTTATAGCTTTGCTACGGCATTTCTAGACGCATTACTGCTGGAACAGATAAACCACTTTCAAAGTGGTATAACTGAGCCAGAAATGTTGTGTAAGCGCTAGACTGCACCTGATTTATGACCAGCTGTAGAGCGGGTTCATAAATCAGGCGCATTCTACGCTATTTCAATGCGCATGAAATTTGGCGTTTTAACAGCAAATTTCATACATGTGGCCCTATATGTGAGAATAACTTTTGACGCTTTTACCTATCCATGTGATTCAGAGATTGTTTTCTCGTGACACATTGTGCTCTAAGTTACTAAGAAATTTTTGGTTTTACAATCCTTGTTTATTTGTGAAAAGTATCAAAGTATTGTGAAAAATTAGAAGAATTTGCCATTTTCAAAACATTTGCGTGTAAGGAAGATGGTTATTCCACACAAAATTGTTTATAACTAGCATATGTCTACTGTAGGTTGCCATCATTTTTAAATGTCTTTTTATTTTTTTATGACATTAGTGGGCTTAGAAATTTAGGGCCACGGGTATGAAAATAATTTAGGTCTAAAACTCACTTTTTTGCCCATACTATGGTTACTATGGGCAAAAATTGAGTTTTAGACCTACATAGTTTTCATACATGTGTCCCTTAGTGTAGATTTTTCATATTTTAAAGGAAATTTGCAACATTGATATTTTTAAAGACCAGCCCAGTTCTGATGTGGTTGATGAGCCTGTATGTGAGATAAATTACTCCATACATGAAACTACACCCCTTTAAGTATTCAAAACAGCATTTAGGAAGTTTATTAACCCATTAGGTGTTTCACAGAAATTAAGGAAAAGTGGAGGTGATATTTCAAAATAGTACTTTTTTTTGCAGATTTTCAATTTTTATCCATTATTCACTGGAACACGGTAGATGTGACCAGGGGAATGCAACATAATATTGATTCCCCCAATTCTGCGTTTTTTAGAGATATCCCATATGTGGCAATAGTGCACTATTTGGCACAACCACAGGCCTCAGAATAAGAGGAGCACCTACCGGACTATGGGGTCTCGTTTTCATTACGATTTTCTTTAGGCGCCATTACAGGTTCGTGGATACCCTAAGGTGCTAAAACCCAATAAATCGCCTAAAAAGACACCATACTGGAAACTACTTGATTTTGGTGGGTGCCATGTCGCATTTGCAAAGTTCCCAAAGTACTAGAACAGGTGAAACCTTCCAGAAGTCACCCCATTTTGGATTCAACACCCCTCATGGATCTCAACTATGGGTGTATTGTGCATTTTGGGCGTACAGGTATTCCATAGTTTTATTAGCACTGGGCTATGAAAATGGGGGTGAAACAACATCTTTTCCATTTTTTCTGGGCTTCAATTCTACAATGTTTGCTGTGCGGGATAAATGACAGGATAACTTTACCATGTGAGTCGGTACAATTACAATAATATAAATTCTATATAGTTCTATATAGTTTTTTATGTTTTATTACTTTTACACAATAGAAATGCGTGTTTTTATGTTGTCATAGCCTCAAAGCCATAGCTTTTTATATTTCTCTGTATATGGAACTGTTTAGGGCTTATTAGGGCTAAAATAAAGGGCTTATCTTTTGTGTTACCATTTTGGGCTTCATATGATGCTTTGATCACTTTTTATTTAGGTTTTAGTGAGGAGTTTTGAACAAGATACAACAATCCAGGTAGTGATTTTTGTTTTTATTTTTATAAATGGCATGCTATCTTTTCTCAGCAGGTGGATACGATTACAGCGATACCCAAATTGTACATTTTATTTATGTTTTGCATCAACATATTTTGAGAGTTATAACTTTTTTATTTTTTTTGTATACAGAGTTGTATATAGGCTTGTTTTTTTGCAGGATGAGTTGACATTTTTATTAGTACCATTTTTTGGGGGGCAAGGCTTTTTGATTACTTTTAAATCCATTTTCTGGAAGCCATGATGAAGAAAATACTGCAATCCTAGCAGGGTTTTTTATTTTTATTTTTAACAGTGCTCACCATGCAGTATACATGACAAGTTGGTTTTACTCTGTGGGTCGATATGATTATGGCGATATCCAATTTATATAGTTTTTTATGCTGAAGCGCATAAAAAGAAGTGTTTTTTATGTAAAGCAATATTTATGCATCGCTATCTCCTCATAGGCATAACTTTTTTATTTTTATGCATACAAAGCTGTGTATGGGCTTCTTTTTTTTGCGGGATGAACTGATGTTTTCATTGGTATCACTTTAGCTTTTGTATGAGTTATTGATTGCTTTTTATTCCATCTTATGTACTGTGGGATAAAATTCTGTGACTTTTTTTTTACGCCATTCACCGTGCCAGTTAGATAACATGATAGATTTATAGTGTAGTTCATTATGCACACGGTAATATCAATCATGTGTACTTTATTTATTTATCTTTTTGGGGCAATTGCCGTTTGTAAGGGGTAAAAGGGCGGTGCACATGTTTTTATTTTATTGTTTGTGTTTTACGTTTTAAATTTTTTTAAACTTTTTCACTGTTTTTTTTTTTTTTTTTACCCATCGGTGACTTGTAACATTGATCACAAGAGCACTGTTGCAAGGGAGATCAGTACATAGCTAGTCTCCATGCCGACTGTCAGTTACAATGCCGGCCATGTCCACAGGGCACTGCCGGTCAGTTTGACGTCACCGGCAGCCCGGAAGTCTCTCTCAGATGCCCAGGCTCAGGCTGCCAGGTAAGAGTGCATCAGCTGCAATTATATCGCAGCTGCTGCGCTGGAGACATGGGGAGCCCACTCATGTAACCCCCGGTCTGGGCCAATGCTGTGGGATGAACCTCGTTTCTGTATCTAGTCATTGAACCTCGTTCCTGAAATTACCTATTTAAAGCCTGTGTATGTTCAGTATGATAGTATGTATCTGAGGAAGCAGGTTGCACCTGCGAAACGCGTAATACTTTTACTTAAATAAATGTTACATTCTCAACTTATGTTGAGTGTGTTCTAGGTCTTATTTATCAGCGCTTCAACCAACCGCTCCAATCCAGCGTGATTGATTTTCGGATCTTCAAAGCACTTTCCTATCACTACAGTTAATCACACAGGATGGCCAGCAGAGTGTTATCAAGCAAAGAAGACTAGCTACTTTTGTTTACTTTGAGCTCTGAAGCTTTCTGCATATCTCCTGCTCTCATGTCAGTGCAATTAGGAGAGCTGTGAATACAGAGCTGATATGCTAATCACTGCTATAGAACCACCCACAGCATGACTGGAGGTAGTAATACTGGAGAAGTTCTGCTCCTTAATAATCTACTGTTACCTGGATACCAGTGGTCATGCGACATGTGTGTGGTGGTCACGTGACAGTTTTATTTCCATGCATGTACTCTATGGGAGCCATTATTCCAGCCAGAAATTTGGACTGTTCCATCTTTTTCTAGATAGGGTCCTACTGTATTGGTAAAATAGAGGTGTAGGAGCAGACATTTTAATAAATGTATATTACAAAATAGTATGATTTCATATTATATACATAATAAGTAAAAGCATTATAAACACATTATAAAGTGGATAACCCCTTTACAAACATTAAGTCACACTGAAAGTACTTGCTATGTTCATTATGAACCAGGTTTATATCACTAGAGAGTGCATGACTACTGTATATGTTTGATGGGAAGCTTGATTTGTTAGCAAAGATATATACTGTACAACTGGAAATATTGACCTTACATTAAAATAGGTGTTTGTCATGATTCTGCCTGTTAGACCCCCAGCTTTGAGCTCTGTTCGCCGCCCACGGCCATTGCGACAAAAACCGTGGTTTTGGCCGTAGTGCTTTTTATGTGTGTTCACCGGTGTGAACTTAGTCATTCCCTGCTCTGTATTGTTAGCTGATTTCTGGCCAATGCCTGAACTCTACTAGTTTACCTGTTTACTTGTAAGTCCTTTTGATCGACAACCTTGTACTCCTACCCGGTCTTCTGTTGCTTCCACCTATCACCTTTGTCCATTGTTTTTTGGTCAGGTATAAAAGGGCTGTTGTGTCACTTCCTTTTGCCTGCTAAATTGGTTTCTTTCTATGCCTGTAGCTAGCCTTTTCTCTTGCTTGATCTACCAGTTACCTGACTTTGTTACTGACTATCCTTCTGCCTTCTGATTTTGTACTGCTTCTCCTGACTGTTGCTGACCTCACTTGTCTGACCCTCTGTGTTTGTGTTCGGTGTTTGTTTTGTCTGCGTCCTGTGTATTCGCTTATTCAGTGTATCTCGCAGTCTTTGGTTGGGGCCGACCTGTTAAGGAGTCAGGCACCTCCAAAAGGCAGGTACAGTGGTTGGGAACAGCGTCAGGGCCTCACTCTGTCTGTGTCTACTCGTGCGCCCATGACTGTTTACTCACAGTGTTCATGTACTTTTGCTAACCTAATATCTGTCTATTTGAATTTTTTCAGAATGGATTTTTGGCACTACAAAACAAACAACTTATAGCTTTACCCCACTGAGACAGAAAGGTATATTTTTCTTCTGCTCAAACAGTGCAGTTGATTGCCTATCTTGTGCAACAAAAATTGCTGTAGAAAATAACAATACAAATATAACGTGTCATATTGTATAAGTGTGCAAATAAGCTTTATATAACAAAAAAAATATTTCATTCTTACAGTTAAAGTAATTCATAATGGGGTAAACTTGTGACTTGTTAATTAATTGATATTTTTAATAAGTGAATGAATAAATGAATGAATCAATATTAATTAATAACAAAATGAATTTGGTTAGGATATTCATAATGTTTAACATAATATAAAGGACAATACAAAGTTTGTAAAAAGTATAAAGCACAAGCGCCAATATAAGAGAGAGCTGCTGAAAAAATGTCAAGGGATTACTCTGCCTATTTCCCAAACTTAAATGACCAATTATATATAGAAACAAATGACACCAGCGCTAAGGCCGTGTTCACACGGCTTATTCCCGACGGATTTGTGCGCCGTATTGAGCGCACAAATCCCCCGGGTGAATAAGGGGCGGGACAGGGGCGGGGCCGGAGCGCGGCGGGGGCGCCGCTCCCGGCTCCGTAGACAATGCATTGTTTACGGCGCGTCCGCGCCGTAAATAATGTGCATTGTCACTTTCTCCCCCCGCGGCGGATTGCCGAGCGGGGAGGAGCGAAACGGAATCCACTGTTCTCTTGAGAACAGTGGATTACCGTAATTGCTGCCGCGGATTGGCGCCGTACTGAAGCGAAAATCCGGCGCGCAGTACGGCACCAATACGCGGCAGAATAAGCCGTGTGAACGAGGCCTAACTCTTCTATATGTCTCCCAACTAAATGTAGCAACTTTCCAGAAAATAAAATAGCTCAACAATCACTGTTGATTGAAGCAATGGTGAACACCTGATCCAGTGGTTAGTCCACAATCAGCTTTTTCTACCCTATAAAACTCCGTATCTCACAACTAAAGGTCGTTATAAAATACACATAAAAGCACCAAAAATTACAAGAACTCTTGCAACGTACCTAAAAGCTCTTTCCATAAAATGCGTCCGATCGTATTATATCCACAGCGATCCACTTTAGACAAAGTAAGGAATGGAACGTTCGTGTTCAAATTAACCAAGCGCTTCCGGCCGGCAGCGCTCAGATATGCAACAGTAAAAACTACCTGGCAGACTAAGGGGACGTCACCTAGACTACAGAGGCTTGTCCAATATAAAAGTACCAACGCGTTTCGGAAGAAATCACGGCTTCCTTCATCAGGGCTGCATTGGAATTGCCAAGCTAGAATTAACTACCATCCCTTTCTTTCTGTCAGTTTAGATGAAAGCGATTAGATGTAAATAGAAAAACTTTTAATCTTTATTATCAAAATATTAAATTTTTTTTTTTTTTTTACTAAATTCTCACTAGCATTATATAATCCTTAAAAGTAATAAATCCCAAAAGATACAATAATAATAATAGTGATAATCCCTAAATAAATCCTTAAAAATATACATATATGCAAGTACCATCATGCTTTGCGTTCCTTATATAAAATGCAAAGATTTCAATGTCAACATTAAGGCCATTTGGTCCCTTTAGTATTTAAATTAAAAAATCCATTTTGTTTCTATCCTAGACATCTTACAATAAAAACCCCTTTCCTCCACCCTAATTTAACTTTTTTCAATTCCCAAAAAAATTTTACATTTTTAGGGATTTTCATGCAGGTGAAAAAAATTTGTCTGGATAGTGGATGTCTAAATACCCTCTCTGAATATTATAAAAATGTTTCTCTCAAATGAACATATAATGGACGTTTTTGTCCTACCTATACCATTTGTCACATGGGCATATTATCGCAAAATATTACATATTTGGTTTGACATGAAATATGATCTTTAATTTCAAAACGTTCAGAAGTAGTTCCATTACTAAAATTTTAAAGTTTTCTTTTATTAGCATGGCAACGTCGGCATGCATAACAATGTCCATATGAGTAAAAACCCGGACCGTTTTATATGGTTATTTTCCAACCAGGTTAGTTCCTGTGTCAATACCATTACTGCCGGTGTTTTTAACTGAAGGTTTTGGACCATATTTTTAACCGTGGGGTGCTATAAAAATTACCTAAATTCCTTGCTTTCTTAAAAATAAAATCTAGGATTCTTTGACAAAAATTCTCCAATAATTTTAACCCCTGTTTTAAAAAAGACCAATGTTTATAATTATTTTTTTTTTAAAATTTGTATGATCATGTACTGAGTTATAATAGGGAGTTTGGCTATTTTTTGTTCTATTATATTCTCCTCCTCTAAAAGTAGTTTTATATTCTCATTTTTTTTTTTGTTTATTTAAAAGTACTTCTTGCGGGATTTCTTTATTTCTTCCTTAGTTGCTTCTAAACCCTCTTTATTGTATCCTCTACTTAAAAATTGGGAGCATAATTTATCTGCTTCTTCCTCATAGTCTCTCTTTTCTTGTACAGTTCCGTTTAATTCTCAAAAATTGGCCCTTTGGTATTTTTGGGAGAGCCATCTAGATAAATGGCAGCTATTGTATGGTATAAAACTATTAGAAATCCGTCTTTTTCCGATAGCTCTTAGTTTGTATAGAATTTTGGTCAATAAAAATTGTAATATCCAGAAAATGTACTGCCTTTTTACTAAATTCATAGTTAAATGTAAGGGAAAAGTCATTTTTTTTTAGTTTCATTTAAGAACATATTTAATGAATCTAATGACCCTTGCCATACAAATAGCACATTCGTCTATGAATCTTTTCCAAAACAAATTATTTGTTCTCTTAATTTAAACCTTCTGGATAGATCAAGACTCCTCCCAACCGCCCACATAGAGATTGGCATAACTCAGAGCGAATTTGGTCCCCATGGCGGTACCCCATGTTTGTAGATAAATTACCATTATATATAAAGTAAATATGTTCAAAAATTTAAATGCTGCACAGTCCACAATATAATCTTTTGTTGCAATTTATAATTATCTTCCTTTTTCAAAAATGTTTAATCATTTGACAACCTTTTTAAATGTTGTATAACAGTATATAGTGAGGTTATGCCCTAAAGTAACAAGAAAGTAGTCATCCTTCTATTTGATTTTATTGAGTTCATTAAGAATGTGAGTTGTGTCCCTTTAAATATGCGGTAATTTCTTAACTGTAGACTGTAGTTGGACATCTACATATTCTGATGATTAGTAGATAAACATCCTATACCGATATTATGGGTCTTCCTGGGGGGTTTAATTGATCTTTATGGATCTTGGGCAGATAGTAAAATGCTGAGATTCTAGGTGTTTTATTAATATATAAATTCAAAAATTTCCCTTTTTTGTTAATATTCCTTTTTCAAAACCATAAAGACTCAATTTTTTTAAATCCTGAAGATACTGTTGTGTTTGGATCAGTTAATAATATTTTGTAGGTTTGTGTATCAGATAAAATCCGCATTGCTTCTTTATCATATGTGGCTGATCTAATATCACTATGCTTCCCCCCTTACGGCTGGTCGTACAGTGATAAATTTTTTATTTCTTGTATCGTTAATATAGCTTTTCTTTCATTTATTAGTCAAGTTACCCTTACGGTATTTTTTAGATTTTTGAATTTTGCTATTTGTTTTTCTCAAATCCTTAATCACTGCATTTTTAAAAGTATTAAAGGCTTCCCAATATTAATTTAAAGGATTAAACTTAGATTTTGGTCTTAAAGTGGTATTTTTTATATGGTTCATTTTCACCCTCCTTCATTATCTTTATTGCACATTACTACATTGTAATATTTATTATTGTTGTTTTTATTAATCTCTTTTGTCACCTTGTTTTTTAGAAAAAAAAATTTCAAAGCCAAATTGCCGGCCGGAGCGCTTGGTTAATTTGAACAGAACGTTCCATTCCTTACTTTGTCAGTAAAGAGGATCGCTGTAGATTTTAATACGATCGGACGCATTTTATGGAAAGAGCTTTTTGGTACGTTGCAAGAGTTCTTGTAATTTTTGGTGCTTTATGGTATTTTATAACGACCCCTTTAGTTGTGAGATACGGAGTTGATTGGGTAAAGAGCTGATTGTGGACTAACCACTGGGTCAGGTGTTCACCATTGCTTCAATCAACAGTGATTGTTTAGCTATTTTATTTTATTTTATTTTATGGAAAGTTGCTACATTTAGTTGGGAGACATATAGAAGAGTTAGCGCTGGTGTCATTTGTTTCTATATATAAAGGTCATTTAGTTTGGGAAATAGGCAGAGTAATCCCTTGACATTTTTTCAGCAGCTCTCTTATATTGGCGCTTGTGCTTTATAAATTTTTACTAATTGATTACTAGGAAAACTCTGCAAAAAGTATTTATAGCAGCCGATATTTTGCATGTCCCACTTATGATTTATGGCAGGACCGTAAAGTCGGTATGCAATGTTCAATTTTTTTTCAAATGAACAAAGATGGAATTGAGAAGAAGGATTATAACGTAGGAGAAGGGAAAGAACATTTGCGTCAACTTGAAAAACTGTTAGTCATAGAAATGAGAGACTTATGGGAAATCGCATCACTGGAGAGATATCTAGACCGATGTTGTACCTAGAGGGCTAAAGTTTCAAAAATGATGGCAGGGATTTTGGTAACACATTAGATATGCAGGAGTGGGATAATATGTTTCATATGTTTTCAGTACAAACAGTACAATTTATAATAGAAAAAAGAAAGACTAATCTAATTAACATCAATAAAGATAATACTTTAAACTTTTTGAAAAATTGAAAAATTAAAGGCCCAAAAAGAAATAGAAATCTTAAAATAATAGTGTAAATCACGGAAAAAAACAAAAAGAGAAGGAAATTATTGATAAAAAAAAATTAAAAAATTTCAACGAGATAATATTCCTTTAGTATGGATTAAAGTTCGAATGGAGAATGATAATACTCAATTTTAAACTATCAGATTTTGAGACACTAGATGAATATACTAGTAGTTCAATAAAATCCTTTACACAATCAAAATTCCTCAACCTTTGACCTCTGGGAACCCTATTGAAATTCAGGAGAAACGTATAGTCCCACTATCTCCAAAAATTTGGTCAAAAATAAATCAAAGGAACTTGAAACAAATGTTGAAGCGATATTTCAATTTAAAAAATACCTCATATAGAAATTTGAATACCCCATATAGAACTATGAATAACTGTGTTATATTATCAGAAAGAGAGGAAATTTACGAAATTGATATTCCAATACAAAATAAATATGAGGGTTTGGAAAGTATATCTGATGATTCAATAAACTTATCTAGGGTAGAAGAACAAACAGAAGGAGTAATTCATCCAATAATATCGAAAATATTAACAATGTAGATAAAGAGAAACAACAATGAACATAAAGGGGATCATACACAAATAAGGAAAACAAAGGTAACCACATGGGTAAAAGTGAAAGGATTATGAAACGGAAAATTAGGGGTAAATCAGGATTTTTTCAAGGTAGGCGGAAAACGAAGAGGGGACAAGGGGGAGGCAACTCGCCAAAAAGAAAAAATTAAGAACTGTAAAGGCTTATGAAAAAAGCGCAGATGACCAAAAAATTTTTAATCTTAGTTCATATGTATTGAAGGAGGGAGAAAAATCTCTCCTACTAAAAGGACTAAAATTTGCCCCATCATCTAATTTTAATTGTTTTGACGACTACATATGAGTGAAGAAGTTTATGCGCAATTTGGCTTTGAAATTTTTTTTTTCTAAAAAACAAGGTGACAAAAGGATTAATAAAAACAACAATAAAAAATATTACAAGTAGTTAGTAATGTGCAATAAAGATAATGAAGGATGTGAAAAAGAACCATATAAACATACCACTTTAAGACCAAAATCTAAGTTTAAATCCTTTAAAATGAATATTCGGAAGCCTTTAATACTTTTCAAAATGCAGTGATTAAGGATTTGAGAAAAACAAATAGCAAAATTCACAAATCTAAAAAAAACCGTAAGGGTAACTTGACTAATAATGAAAGAAAAGCTATATTAACGATACAAGAAAAATAATAATATCACTGTACGACCAGCCGATAAGGGGGGAAGCATAGTGATATTAGACCCAGCCATCATATGATAAAGAAGCAATGCGGATTTTATCTGATACACAAACCTACAAAATATTATCAACTGATCCAACACAACAGTTATCTTCAGGAATAAAAAAAAATTTTGATTTCTTTATGGTTTTTTGAAAAAGGAATATTAACAAAAAAGGAATTTGAATTTTATATAATAAAACACCTAGAATCTCGGCATTTTACTATCTGCCCAAGATCCATAAAGATCAATTAAACCCCCCAGGAAGACCCATAATATTGGGTATAGGATGTTTATCTACTAATCTATCAGAATTAGTGTTGAGCGATTTTTATCGACAAAGTTGAAATCGGCAAGGTTTTTATGGTGATCGAAATTTCCAGATCATGCGATAATTAAGGTTAAAATCTGTGCATCATCTATTAAGATCGCGCCTTTTTCGGCGCTTCCTGTAATTTTGGCGGCCAGCAAATCAGATTACAGAATAGAGCAGGGTGAGATGTGTGTGCGACGTCATGACTGGGATGTGTATGGTTGCGATTGGCTGGAAAAATCACATGACCTCGTTTTACATAGAACAGCATTTCCTGTTTCAGCCTCAGTGTCTCTCAGCGCCTGTGGCCAAACAGCTCAGCGAAATTAGTCTATTTCTGCACAGAGAAACCTCTACTATTAGCTGTGATCCTTCCAAGTTAGTTAGATTAGGGATTTAAACATTTTTATGTTTGTTAGCTAGAGAATTTTAAAGCAGCATCTACCGCTGTAAAATTCACGGCGGTGGGAGCGGGGGGGGGGGCCCGCGGGCAAACACATACAAGCTCTATCTATAAAGAACACTGGATAAAGTTCACCAAGACTTAGTGTAGACATTGTAGTGGAATATCTTTATTATTAACAGTTTGCTATTGAAATATTCCTGGATATTGGGCAGCCTGAACTTATATTGGATAAACATAATTTCTACTAACTGCAGGTCTCTTTGTTAGCTGCAAAACTCCACTTTTATTATCAGTATACATTTCAGATAGGTGTTCAATTTTACCCATTACACCTGTGACTGTTGATATATCCACCTTGCACTTAAATTACAAACCAGCCATCTTGTAGTCAGCACAGGTTGTTTGTTGCCAAAAATACCGTGTATCGTACGAAAACATCACAGTTACGTGTTTTTTTGACTTTTGCGCACCCAGCACTGTTCATTGACGCAGCATCTACGTAAATCTTAAAACAGCAATTCTATATTCACCACAGGTGAATTGAAAGGTGCAAAAAATACCGTTTATTATATCAAAACATAACAGTTACGTGTTTTTTGACTTTTGCGCACCCAGCACTGTTCATTGACGCAGCATCTACGTAAATCTTAAAACAGCAATTCTATATTCACCACAGGTGAATTGAAAGGTGCAAAAAATACCGTTTATTATATCAAAACATAACAGTTACGTGTTTTTTTGACTTTTGCGCACCAGCACTGTTCATTGACGCAGCATCTACGTAAATCTTAAAACAGCAATTCTATATTCACCACAGGTGAATTGAAAGGTGCAAAAAATACCGTTTATTATATCAAAACATAACAGTTACGTGTTTTTTGACTTTTGCGCACCCAGCACTGTTCATTGACGCAGCATCTACGTAAATCTTAAAACAGCAATTCTATATTCACCACAGGTGAATTGAAAGGTGCAAAAAATACCGTTTATTATATCAAAAACATAACAGTTACGTGTTTTTTGACTTTTGCGCACCCAGCACTGTTCATTGACGCAGCATCTACGTAAATCTTAAAACAGCAATTCTATATTCACCACAGGTGAATTGAAAGGTGCAAAAAATACGTTTATTATATCAAAACATAACAGTTACGTGTTTTTTTGACTTTTGCGCACCCAGCACTGTTCATTGACGCAGCATCTACGTAAATTTAAAAACAGCAATTCTATATTCACCATAGTAATTGAAAGGTGAAAAAAATACCGTTTTTTATATCAAAACATAAAATATGTTTTTTTGACTTTTGCCACCCGCACTGTTCATTGACCAGCTTTTTACGTAAATCTTAAAACAGAAAATTTCTTTATCACCACGGGTTAATTGAAAGGGTGAAAAAAAAATCCGTTTTTTAACCAAAACATAACAATACTGTTTTTTTGGACTTTTGCCCTCCAATTTGTTGAAGACACCTTGCAGTTAAATTTTGAACCCAGCAATTTTTTTTGTTTAGAGGGATTGAGAATCTGTGATTTGCCGTTTTTTAATAAGAGACTTTCCCAAACTTTTTCCATCCCTTTCTCAATTTTTAAATTTTTTCTGAACAGGGAGCGAAATGCGGTGGTAACGGCAAAGGGGGGGGGTAGCACATGGAGGTAAGGACGAGAGAAGGTGCTCCTTCCATGCTGGCGACAACAAAAGCCAGGGATCGCAGTTCAGGACCGTCAGGCCTGCCCACGCGGGCCCAGGCCCTGTGAATCTAATAACGAAATCGTCCCCAAATCGTCCTTCATGTTAATGCAACCTGCATCTACAGTCTTACCTCCTCGTCCTCCACCCACCCAAAATGTCTCATCACATCATCACTCCGCCCAACATGAATCACCCCCAAATTTCAACTCGTGTACCCACCACTGTGGATAATCCATTTCCTGAAACCTTTTTGATACAAAATGCGGTTGGGGTCAAAGGCATGTTAAAAGATAAAGGGTATGATTTAGTCTCTCTGACCCCCCAGTTACTGTCCCACAGGGGAGTAAAAGCCGGTCAATGGGCAAAAATCCTGGGGGTCGGCAACGCCTTGCAGTCCCCCTTGTTTGTAGCCCCAGTTCTGGTGCAAAAGTCAGGACGACCAAGTCACCTTGTTATGATGATGATGATGACGACATTGCGGATCCACCCTGGTCTTTTCCGCAGAATTTTTCTTCGGCGGCTTAAAACATGACGAGGAGGAAGAGATGGGGTATGTCAATAGGGTTCCAGCCACAAAAAGGGAGGGGGCTCGAGAAGTCCGCTATATGATTCCCGCCCCCTCAGCGCAAACCCCCCCGCCCCCTCCTTATCGCCGAAAAAAGGGTCCAGGACCTCTAAAGCCGGGCCTTCTTTGAGCAAGCCTCTAAAATTCACCCAGCGATGTCATATCCGCCTTTGCGTAAACCATAATAAGGCAAGAACCTTAAGGGGTTAACCACCCCCAAACATGTCTAGTCCATGCGCAAAAGCAGATTTTTTGAAAGGGGACAACACTTGGCCAAAAAAGGCCAAAAACCAAAACCCGGGGGGCCTCCAACCACTGTCACACCCTCGGGGTCTCCGCCTCCTCCTCCGCCACCCCCAAACGTTCCTCAGCTGCCCATGTCTCTCAAGTCATGATCAGGGATCACCTCCCTTCACCCTCCACCGTCGCCCAGTACCACACACCACCAGAACCCATCCCCCCTTTCCCCTTTTCCGCCGTTTGATGACCTGCACCCGTACAGCGCCAGTCTAGCACCCAAAGCCTTCTGCTTCCAGGTTTGGGACAAAAGAAACCTTTAACCCAAACCATCCCAAAGCAAAAGCCTGAATGTTGCATTGCCAGGCTTTGGCCTTTGGGAAATTTTTCCCTTTTTCCGTCTGGTGGACACGAGGGTTCCGCCAGTCAGGCCCTCGCTGGCCCCCAAACCCAGATGCCGAGCACATTTCTTTGCCAAAAAGCCGCCCTTCCCTGGCCCCCCCACGTGTCATCTAAAATTTCAAGCGCGTTGTCTGCATCTTGCCAAAAAGTCCTCTCACCACCACATAGATATGGGGCGCTGTCACAGAGAATAAACCAAGCCCGCTATATCTCGTACAGGGCACTGAGTGACTGGGGGGATGTCTCTGGGGGTGACGGGCTCCGGCTCGGGCAGCTCTTAAAAACCACGGGGATGGTGCAGGGCTCTTTCCCCCAAGGCCTCGGTGGCATCACTGCCCAGAGACACCAGCCGTTTAAATTAAATCCCCTTTGGAACGTCCCACACAGTCAGGAGCTTGGAGGGCTCAACAACGAGACCGAGCGCTGGCTGGGTGACAAAACCTTGTGCCAGGCAAGGGGGGTGTGCGTAACGGCGAAATTCGGGCTGCCCTTAAATCGGTAGGCTGGAGCACATCCCTTCCGGGCAAGTTTCATGAACCTTGTCGCCGGGAAATTTCTAAAAGCTACCCGGGTCTGGACGCCTGCTGAAGAAGGCTCGGGGCTGATTCTCACTTCCGCCCCTTCCCCACCCTGCTTCGTCCCGCCTGCGCGTTGCACTCAGCTCGGCCTCACCGTCAACCGTCTAAATTTTGACGGGGCAACACCTGGAATTCCCCCCCCTCCACATGCTCCACTTTGGGGGCAGCCGCAATTCCTTTACCTTTTACAAGTGACCATGGCCTGACAACACGGTACGGACCTTGGGGTTTTTGAACCACCGAGAGGGAGGCGGGTGAAAGAGTCTCCCATCCTTGCCATTTTGAAAAGCCCCCAAAAATGGTCAGTGCGGACAATGCCCTTGTCAGCATGACACTGGGGGTGATCTTAGTTCGGGAACGATCGTTGGACACTCGAACAACAGGTCCCCCCCCAGCGAGGGAAGAGGAGACGGTCCCTCCGTCAAATCCAAGGCCCGACATTTTAAACAATTTCATCGGCTTCATTGGCAGTGGTTCGGGTCCAGACTAGTGCAAGGGGCGCATCACCTAGGGTGCTCATCCAGCAAGTCGGGGCGTGTTAAGCTGGCCCGGGGGCAGGAGGAGAGGGGGAGGAGGTACCCCCTAACACCGATTTACCGACGTCCCTCCCTTTGGGAAAGATTTTGGCGCAATTTGGGGGCGGGGAGGAAGATAGGAAGATCATTTTGCAGTGCCCCCGACCCAGAGGCCCTTGGGGAAACAAGGCTCCACTCTCACATGATGCTTGGATCCCATTCCTCCAACATGACCCGCTTTAAAGGGCCATCAAAATGAAAACAGTTACGGGGTGCCCCCTCCTGGACCCCCGGTACAAAACAAAAATCACACTTTCCTTCCACCCACCCAAATAGAAGTAAAATGCGGAAAAGGGAGCCTTTTGCTGATTGATCAACTGGAGACATCTGTTGCGCTGCCCCACGTTCCCCCAAATGTCCGGTGGAAAAACATCACGACGAACAGCAGTAGGGGCCCAAATGGGGCGTACGCAGCAGCAGGCAAGGTGGCAGAAGCCTAATGGTGACCTCGGCAATCTTTGTTTACCACCCACCAACGCATAATCAGGGCACACATCCAACACCAGAGATCACTTAAGATCAGGGTGCACGACTATCTGCGCTCAACACCGTGTTTTTTGCATGTGTTCCGGCCCAATGATTTTTGGGGTTCCAAAATGGACGAATGCCCAGCTGGCTGTCACGCATAGAGGTTTTTGTCCTCCCCAGCAGCCATGCATATCTGAGCGGCCCTTTCAGCACAGCGGAGGAGTCATTACAGACAAACCATCCGGCTTTCCACAGATAAGTGGACGTTTAAATTTTCATAAAGATAATCAGGCAGGGATCTCTGATATGTTGGGGCCCCCAATTGCCGGGGTCACCGTTAGTTGCCATCTACTTCATCTTCCTTTTCAAACAAAAATGGTCCTTTTTGAAAATTTTTTTTTTAAAAGATCATTTTTTACTGCGATTTTTATTCTCTTTTCCCAACATTTCTTTTTGCTGGTTTTGCTGAGGAGACTGTAAAAGACAGCAAGGTTTCTGACAACCCCCGATTCCATTTACTCACTTTATCTTAAGAAGTTTTCGCATTGTCAATGGTTTTGAGGGCATGTTCTGTGAATACAGCAATAACAGGTCCTTTGCAACAGAAATGTGACTTCTAAGTTCATTTTTCTCCCTACAATTTTTAATAGTGGCTGAGAATCATATTTTAATTTTTTGGGGTCAGTTGCTGTGAGATAACTATAATTAAAGGCCTTTTTGGGAAAAGAAATGTGGCTCTAATGGGTTTTTCCCTCAAATTTTTAATATGGCTGAAAGTCATATTTTTAATTTTTTTTGGGGGCTGTAGCTGTGAGATAAGCAATAATCATGGGCCTTTGTAAAAGAAATGTGGCTTCTAAGTGGGATTTTTCCCTCACAATTTTTAACAGTGGCTGAAATCATTTTTATAATTTTTTTTGGGGCATGCTGCTTTTTAAATGCACAATACACAGGGCCAAAATTTTAAAAAAAAATGTGTTTCTAACAACTTTGTTCTTCACAATTGACCAAATGGCTCAAGGGTCATGCTTTGAATTTTTGGGGCATTTTGCTGTGAACACTATCTACGGTCCATTCAAAAAAAGTTTTTCTAACAGACATTGTTCTTCACAATTACCAAATTGGCTCAAGGGTCATGCTTTGAAAATTTTTTTGGGGGCATTTTGCTGTGACATCAGCTATACTACAGGTCCTATTCAAAAAATGTTGTTTTTTTAACAGACATTTTTTTTCACAATGTCAAATGGCTCAAAGGGGGATGGTCTGTCAGAAAAAGGAATAGAACACTGTTAAGGACACATAAGCAAAAGACTTGTTTTTGAAAAATCTTTTTAAAATAGCTATCAATCCCTGTATTGAGACAACCCCTTTAATACAATGAAAAAAAAGAGAAACAAAGACATGGTGGGGTTTTCCCTCCTATTTTAAAAAAGTGTTTTTTAGAATTAAAGTACTAAAAAACTTGCATTACAAAATAGCGTTAAAAAAATTCCTCTGAATTTTACAAGGAGTACAGGAAAACTTTACCAGATGTGGTTATTTAAGGACATGGAGTATGGAGCACGGACAGAGAACAAAGTTTCAGAGACCATTTTTCCCCCAGCACGTTAGTGTAACAGGGGCACCTGGGGGTAACCGAGCGTTACCACCAGTATTTCCAAGTGAAGCTCAATTGGTCCACCTCATACGGAGGGCAAAGGGTACCCAGGATTGAAATGTGTACAGAGGGAAAGGGTGGGGTTCTCACACTTCCCTTCCGCACTCTGCTTCAGAAAACAGTTTTCGTTGCGCTCATCAGGGCATTTTAACCTGCTTTAAAGATGACGGGCGCCAGCCTGGGGTTTCACCCACCCACTGTAACTCCGGCCCCGGGGCATGCTGTGGGCCCCGGGCAGGGATAGTCCAAAGTCCATTCAACTAAAAAGGGGGTTGAAAGACCCTTTTTTTCCCGGGACTTTTTAAATGTGGGGGTCAGCGGTTTGGGGCTCATGCTGTGGGCCCCGGACAGGGATAGTCAATGTCCAGTGAAACTAAAATGGTGGTTAAAACCCTTTTCCGGCACTTTTTAAATGGGGGTCATGCGGTTTGGGCTCATGCTGTGGCCCCGGACAGGTATATCAAGCCAGGAAACAAAATGGGGGTTGAAAGACCTTTTTTCCGCACTTTTTTTAAAATTGGGGTCATGAAGGTTTGGGGGGCCCTCTGTGGCCCAGGACAGGTATAGTCAAAGTCCATTCAACAAAATGGTGGTTGAAAGACTCCTTTTTTTCCGGGACTTTTTAAATGTGGGGGGATGCAGGTTTGGGGCTCATGCTGTGGGCCCCGGAAGGTATAGTCAAGTCCATTCAAAATAAAATGGGTTGAAAGACTCCTTTTTGCGGGACTTTTTTAAAAGGGGGGTCAGCAGGTTTGGGCTCGCGCATTTCCCGGGCAGGAATTCAAGTCCAGTTTAAAAACATGATGGTTCAAATCAACGCCTTTTGTCACTTTTTTTAAATTTTTTGGGTTATGCGTTTAAGGGGCAGGTGTGGTACAAGACAGGGGAAAAAAATGTCTTGACTTTTTTTCTTGACTTTTATAACCCAACTGTGTTGCCTAAGATGTACACGTACCATTTGACGTTGTGGATGTTAAAATTTTAGCTTCTCCCCTTGTTGGTGAATAATGAAGGTGTTGTTCTTTTCCCATAGACTTTAAAAGGTCATCGCGCATAATCGATGCTCACTATCGAAAAACCCTTTTCGATAGCGGGGCCCCTACGACATCGATCGATCCGATAGCCAACGAATCCTCAAAACTAAACAGAATATGTAATGTCCAACTACAGTCTACATTTTAGAAATTACCTCATATTTAAAGGACCAACTACAATCTTAATGAAATCAATAAAATCAAAGGGAAATACTATTCTTGTTACTTTAACATACCTCACTATATACTGTTATACAACATAAAAAGGTTTTTCAAATGTATAAACATTTTTTGAAAAAGGGAAAAAATTATAAATTGCAACAAATAATTATATGTGGACTGTGCAGCATTTATTTTAGAAAATAATTACTTTATAATAATGTAAAATTTTTATCTACAAACATGGGGGACCGCCATGGGGGCCAAATTCGCTCCGATTTTTGCCAATCTCTATGTGGGCGGTTTTGGGGGGAGTCTATGATCTACCAAAGGGAAGTTAAAGAACAAATAATACTCTGGAAAAGATTCATAGACGATGTGCATTGGATATGGGAAAACATTAATTCATTAAATATGTTTTTTAAAAAGAAATTAACAAAAAAAACTTTTTCCTTTCATTTTTAACTATGAAATTTAAATAAAAAAGGGATACATTTTCTGGATATTACAATTTTTATTGACCAAAATTTTATACAAAAAAGACTTCGGGAAAAAACGGTACTAATATTTTATCCATACAATAGCTGCCATTTTTTCTAGATGGCTCTCAAACATACCAAAGGGGCCCTTTTTTTGAGAAAAAACGGAAAAGTACAAGAACGGAGACTATAGGGGAAAAGCAGATAAATTTTCTCCCAATTTTTTAATAGAGGATACAATAAAGAGGGTTTAAGAACAACAAGGGAAAAAAAAGAAAATCCGCAAGAATCTTTTTAAAAAAACAAAAAATAAAAGAATATAAAATACTAAAGGAAAATATAATAAACAACAAATGCCAAACCCCTATTAAAAACATTTCATGACATACAAAATTTTTTTTAAAAAAAAAATAATTTATAAACATTGTCTTTTTAAAACAGGAAAAATTTTGGAAATTTTTGTCAAAGAATCCTAGATTTATTTTTTTAAGAAAGCAAGGGAAAATTTGGGAATTTAAACACCTACGGGAAAATATGGTCAAACCTTTAGTTAAAAACACCGGCATAATGGAAATTTACACAGGAAATACCTGGTTGGGAAAAAAACTATATAAAACTTCCGGTTTTTACTCATGTGGACATTTTTATGCATGCCCCACGTTGCCGCAATAAAAGTAAAACTTAAATTTTAGTAAATGGGGGAAAATTTTTGAACGTTTTTAAATAAAGACATATTTCATGTCAACCAAATATTAATATTCGATAATATGCCCATGTACAAAATGTATATAGGGGAGGACAAAACGTCCATTATATGTTCGTTTTAGAGAACATTTTTATAACTTCAAAGGGGATTTAGGACATCCCCAAACCAACATTTTTGTCACCTGCAGAGAAAACCCTAAAAAAAAGTAAAATTTTTTGGAATTGAACAAATTTAAATTAGGAAGGAGGAAAGGGGAAACTATTGGGAAGATGTCTAGGGTAGAAACAAAAAAGGATTTTTAATTAAAAACTCAGTACCAAAAGGCCTTAAGGTTTTTACATTTTGTAAAAATTTTTTTTTAAAAAGGGAAAACAATGCAGAGTACTTGCATATATTATATTTTTAAGGTTTATTTTGGGATTTTCACTATTATTATTTTTTGTACTTTTTGGGATTTTTTACTTTTAAGGATTATATAATGCAGTGAAAATTTTGTAAAAAAAAAAAAAAAAATTATATATATATAATATTATATATTTTTGATAATAAAGATTAAAAGTTTTTCTATTTTTCATCTAATCGCTTTCATCTAACTGACAAAAAAAGGGGTGGGAGTTAATTCACTTTGGGAATTCCAATCAGCCCCCGAAGAAGGAAGCCCTATTTCTTCCGAAACGCGTTGGTACTTTTATATTGGCAACCTCTTATCTAGTGACTCACCTTAGCGCCAGTTTTTTTTTTTACTGTTGATATCTGAGCGCTGCCGCCGACGCTTGGTTAATTTGAAAACACGAACGTTCCATTTCCCTTTCTTGTCATAAAGTGGGTCGCTGTGGATATAAAACGATCGGGGACCATTTTTATGGAAAAAGCTTTAGGTACTTGCAAGAGTTTTTTGTAATTTTTGGTCTTTATGTGTATTTTATAAGACCTTTATTTTTAATATTCGGATTGATTTGGGTAGAAAGCTGATTGTGGACTAACCCCCTGGATCAGGTTTACCATGCTTAATCAACAGGATTGTTACTATTTATTTTCGGGAAAATAGCTACATTAGTTGGGGAGACATAAAAGATTTTCGTGGTGTCATTTGTTTCTATATACAATACAAAGTTTATTCTATATATTGTATTATCACAATATAGTCAAAGGCATAAATAAGAAGGTGTTAACAGATTGAGTACTGTTCAATGGTTCTGACAGATCGTACAGGTTGCTTTTATAAGCCAGAAATTTTTTAAAGAGGTTTTACCACAAAGTAAAATTGATGTGGGAAGCTTGCAAATTAAATAATAAACATTGTCACTGTTTATGATTATTAAAAATTCTGTACCATTTTGTTTTAGCTGCTACCTTATTGATCCATAGTGTACAGCACGTCTCTAGACGATAAGACCAGTGATGAGAGCTCCTAAGTCCTGACCTCACATGCTTAGAAATCACCACTCCTTTCAGGCAGCTACTGTCATTCTATTCCCTGCCTAGTCACCACACAAACTCACTGCTAAGCGACTGTTTAACCCCAGGTGCTGTCATTCTACTCCTGCTCTCTGTACTCCTTAGTAATTAGTCAAACAGTGCAAATAAATTAAAGGAAAAAAGAAACATCAATCAGCATTGAGAAAAAAAAATCCATATGTTTTGTTCCTGCAGAGATTTAAACCTATGCTGAAAGGCAGAAATGCTAACCACTCAGCTACACTTCAGCTGCTCACCACTCTTTACATAAACAGACCTTTGTTTGACTTTAGTGAGCGGACTGTGGGGAAAGGCTCGTCAGCCTGCTTTGTCACATGATATGCAGTTCAAACAAATCATACATACCCCATTTTGAACACACTGAAAGCTGAAGCAGGACAAACCAGGCATGAAATGCCTTTGTGGTAAATCCCCTTTAAGATGATCAGTAATGAAGTGGAAAATATTTGCATAGCATTATATGGAAACTCATTTTATGCCACTGCATGGTAGTTTTTCAGTTGCCATTTTTTCTGTTTTTCCCCAAACTGGCTCCATTTAACTGTAACTTTAATCTTATCAATCCTCTTAAGGTGCACTATTCCTAATGGTGTAATGTTGCAACATCTGGCTTTGCTTTAACCCCTTAACGACCGCGCACCGTCTTTTGGCGTCGGCTGGTGCGGGTCGTTCGTCTGCAGTGACGTCTTTTGGCGTCACTGCAGAGTTAGAGGTTTGCGGCGCCTGGTGCATAGCCCTGATCCCAGAGCAGCTCCTCCTTTCTCAAGCATGCCATGAAAGGGGGAATACCCGGAAACGTCGCAGAGCAGCTTTGCACACACTCCGAACAGCCGTCTAAGCAGTAAGATGTACGACACCTGACAAGCTGTGCGAGCTGAAGGAAGAAACACCCGAGACTTTGGGCGTCCTTCCAGGACTGACTACTCCAAGTTTGGAGAGCTACTGTTTACTCGATCATTTGAGAAACTTCACTACATGTTTAAATATTATTGAATGTATATATTCTAATTTTTTAAATTGAAAATC